>CM023540.1:67796127-67882557 GCA_013350335.1 Chimonanthus salicifolius
GATTATGTACTAACCTGATGTTTATTTAAACTGCACTGTTATATTTTCTTCACTGGGCTAATTAGCTCACCCCACTCAACTTTCAGGAGATGAACCCGATGAGGAGAACCCTCTATTTGAAGCTTAGGGTGGATAAGTTGCAACGTTGCTTTGGGATTCCCATTGAGGGGAATTTCCTTATCTTTGTTTTTTGGTTCTTGGAACCATTTGCTTATGTAAAGTACCGGGTGTGGTACTTTGTTTAAATGTGATGTATTAAACTACCATGTATCCGTAGTTACTCTTATGATGTTTCAATGAAAATTTGATGTTCGGGGTTATGTGTTAATGAGTGCCTTTATGTTGGGTAGACTTATGGTATATGTTTGAGTCCACATGTGACCTTTGAGCCCAACCGTTGATCCGGCCTAGTTAGAACTCTTGAGATAGTTTAGTCTTTCAAAAAAAAAAAAACCAGTAGCATTCCTGGCCCACCTTTTGGGTCGGGGCATGACATCAAGCCTTAGGCTTGAGCGGGGTTTAAACTTGCATTTCCCAAATCTAAAACAACTATTATTGGTAAGAACCTTAGACTAGAAAAGCGGTCAAGTCCCACTGAAAATAATTTCTTTCATAATGTTCATAAAAAGAATTAAAATAAAATAACAAACCATCACTATTAAATAAATAATTGGGAACACCATAAATCTAAATAAACTGCCATGAATTTTATTTAAAAATTTGGAAATGAAATACAATTCTTTATACTTTACATAAAAATAAAAATAAATAACTTAAAAGAAATTAAATATTTTTCTCTGTCTTTGGTCGTCCAACTTCAGTCCCTTCTACGTCTTGCCTGGTTCACCCTTCAATGGACCCAAAGACATCAATTTATAGGAGTGAGAAGAGATGAAATAAAGGACCCTTCAAATTCAGCCGAGATAAGGGACCCATTCAAATTCAAAATTTCTCTCTGTTGAGATCGGCTAACTCCTTCATCTTCTTATCTTTGTTCCTCCTTATCCCTCTCTTTTATCTTTCTTTCTTATCTCTCCTTCGATTCAAACATTTCTTTATCCTTATCCTCTCTATCTTCTTCTATCTGAGTTTCAAAAACTAGATAGTAAGCTGGATTGCTCGGCCTTTCTCTCTCTTATATCTTCCGGTCATCTCGATCAGCAAAACCAATTTCTTCTACCTTATCTCTTCTTCAAACGAAATTCACTGGTCCCACTTGGTCTTTTGGACTTGGATCCCATACTTGGACTTTTATCTGGCCCGAAATACTAGTGGACTTTGGCATAAAGGCTTCAGACTCGAATAGAGGGTCCATTTATGTGTTTATTCATTTCTACCACCTTTACAATTTAATACAATCTAAAAAATATTATTATAATTCAAACTCTCATATCCGGATATGAGTTATAATAATTTACAAAAATTCCAAATCAAATTTTAGGTGGTAAAAGTTATAAACTTTCCAAAAATAGGACTATGGCCCACTTTTCTGCATTTTAATTTCTTTTTCTTGTATTCTCACAAATAGACTGTAAAACTTGAAAACTCCATTAAATGCATCTAATATTCACAAATCAAAGGCTAACTAATCCAAAATTAAAGGGTAAAATGGTAATTTTCAGTGCTCAACATTCCCTAGTTGATCCTATATAGCCTGTTTAATTGTTAGCCACGTTTACCATACCCAACTTCGGACATGGAGTTTGAGCCAAAATTGAAATGTCTGTGACCTATCTTAGGGTCCGGGAAAAGTAAGAGATGAAAAATTGAGATGGTACTCTAAAAAGAAAAATATGGCACTTGAAAAAAAAAATGAATGATGCAAAAAGCCAAAAAAGAAAAATATATTGCATCAGAAAAAGAAAAAAATGGAACATCCAGACATTAAAAGAAGGATGTGAAAAAAAAAATGAATATTTTGAAAAGTGCTGAAAAGAAAAATAGACGAGAATATGCCATTTAATGTCAATAAGACCTCTAACCTTTCTAATTCAAAGTATTCACTTTTAGAGTCTTATATCCTTCTTTGATTTGACCCGATCCCAAACCTCTTTTCATCCTACTAGGAAGTCCTATTGATCCAAAGACTAAATAGGGTAATTCATGTAGAGAATAAAGGAAGGAAAATGATGATGTTTGACTCAACGTTCTCAGGAAAATGGCATCCATTCATGAGATTTTTTTATCTTTTTGATCTGTACCATTTTTTCTAATACATATGTGAGATATTTTGATTTTGAATACGTAAATTCCGCTCACATATACTTTTGAGAGAAAATAAAACCCCAAACCTCTGAGTGTTAGCCTTTCTGAGAGATATATCTGGTGAGGTTTGAAGTCAAAGTGTATCTTCCTATGGGGGTTATAAAACTAGTGTATATTTGAAAAAAGAAGTCTATCTTAATATTGGCTAAGCACACACTACACTCCGGGTATAAGCCTTATAAAATGAATTTTAGAACTGTATGATGTTTAGACCCTTGTCTATGTGTTCTTGGTAAAGATGTTGATGTTTGTGGGTATCATCATTGCAAGCTCTCACAAGACTATGACTTGGGGGATTAAAGGCTTGTTGCATACGCTAAGTGCAATCGAGAGCACCAACGAAAGTGAACATTAGGTTTAGGATTTGTATGCTTTCATGTTTTTTTAGAATATTTAGGTTAGTTTTTACTCGAGGACTAGCGAAATCTGAGTTTGGGGGTATTTGTTGAGACAAGAAAAATGAAAATTTTGCCATCAATTTTGGATTACTTAGCCTTTATTTTGTAAATGAAAGATGCAGTTAATGTAATTCTCTAATTTTGTAGATAAAATATGGGAAATACAGGAAACAATCATAAATCAGTGGATAATTACAAGTTTAGAGCTTAAATTGGAAGACCTGAAATTTTGATAATTAATTTAGACCACTTTTAGGACTTTATGTAAATTGGTTAATCTAGATCCATTTATGAAGTCTATATTAAATCAATATTTTTAGATTTTAAGTGGTTGGTTAATTATTCTAATTCTGAGAAGAGAGTATCCCTTTCTTGGTCAAAAAGGCCTGTGCGCTCTAAGGAGGGCTCATCGTCAATTGTAGCTAAGAGACTTCACCTCCCTGAGCTAACTCTTCAGCTCCAAAACCCCTACTGGCACCACCCGATAATGAGTAATCAAAACATGTGTCGTACTGGGGGAGCAGATTCACAACAAACCTTATTTCCTGACGTGACGGCAATCTAAGAAACTTCCCCAAAAAGAAATCCAGAGACCCCCGTACCACGCGAGGAACCTCAACACCTACCAACCCCAAATTTTCCTTCAACTCAAGGTAGCCATCAAGGTGTACAACTCCTCCACGCTCAGACTATAAGTTGTAAGCCGCTCGACAAATGCATCCACCGCAGGGAACTGACTCATCACCCGCCTACAGCAACAGTCCAAGGTAACCTGAGGGGAGGATGACAAATCCATCCCAAGATGATGTCGAACTCTCACATATCCAAAACTCATAAACTAGCCTCCAATGCCAACCTCAAAGGTCAAAACGCACGATCCACAGATCTGGTCTGTAACTAGCGAAACTCAAGACAAAAACATAAAGGGAATACTGGAAATAGGTAATACGATGGTCATGAGCTAAAAGACACCCATGTGCACCGCTCAAAGCACCTAGCTCCTAACTCACTCATACATTGAAATTGGACCGTATACCGAGCTCACCTGAGCCCCAATGGTCAACCCTAGTAGTTTTACCTATAAAAGCTCTTAACAAAGCCACAACCACCTCTAGCCATAACACTGGACTCGCGGGAATCCTACAGCCAGACATACAATCACAGGTTCGGCCCCCAGGATCTCTTCGCAGTCCTAAGCCCAAAATGGGTCTAACTGACAACTCAAACACACCAAGCCCATCAACCTCTCATGTAATTCCATCAGCCATCTACAGAGTTATCCGGCCGAACTCACTCGGTAGTTGCCTATAAATTTGCAATGAATCTATTTCCATACCAAACAGTTACAAGCGATGCTAACAAATGGTGTCATCACTCTCAAAACACGAGCTCCCCACAGACACATGGGGTATACCCACAACACGACCTCTTCTCAATGTTAGACCCTCGAGCAATCTCATCTCAATCACAGTATGAAACCCCCGTGACTCCATCACGATACTCAAGCCACCTCTGGAAATACTACCAACATGCCTCCAAGGTAAGGACCTCCCCATAATATGGGTCCCACCGAGAAACACCTCTAATTACCATAGGGAGTATGACCAATCTGTCCCAAAACCTAGAGATTCGTGTCCCACAATTCATGTGACCACGTCACGGTTCACCACACACTCAAACAAGCGATCGACCTTGCCACCGACTAATAGGCGAATTAAACGCTGGTCAACCTTAAATTGGGCGACAATCCACCACTAGATATGACTCAAGCAAACTAATTGAAGGATAGCGTATTAAACATACCACACGAACTTAGGGTGTCTACGCACTACCCCAGAACCCGGTTCAATCTACCCTATCACAGAGGGGATGAACCTAATATCTAGTTATCATCACACCTATCTCTATCCCATGCACAGTCCGAGAGTTGAACCATGCTCTGATACCCCGTCGCGCTATGGGCAGGTTATCTCTGAAAAGTCTCAAAACATAACTAAGGAACGGATATCGGGCATACACTTTTTTTTTTTGAAAACGGGTAACTACCTCCCGCTCAACAATCTAACAAAGACCAAGTCCAACAATATAATAAGCACAACAAGCGACCACCAATCGATCAATATAGTTATACAATCATCCAAACAACATATGATAATGTGTCTACACCAGCAAAGGTCTCTCAAAACTAAACATAAACAAGAATATGGGATGTCTACTACTACTGTTCCTCTTCGGGCGCCTGCTCAAGGTGCCTGACCCCTCAGCGACCGGGGTACCTGAAAGGTAAAGAGTGAGCTAACCAACCCAGTGAAGAGATAATGCTTATAACAAGTCAGCAACATAAGTGGATATTATATATATGAATGCATGATATCATAATAACAAGAGTACTCAAATGCATGAAATCCAAATACATCACAAACCAATAATCCACCGACCATAGTCGAGACATCATCTCGATAGCCCACATTGGGTCCTCTAACAAACTCCAATCTCCCTATCAGTACCATCAGGAGACTAAAGAATACACAATTGCCTCAACCACACGAGTCGTGTTGGAAAACCACCATGACCACGCCGGGCTACAAAATACACAACTGCCTCAACCACACAAGCCGTGTCGGAAACCCACCTCAACCACGCCCGGGGAGCAAAACTCTAGGGTAGGCACCTCAACCGTTGGAACGCAACGGGGAAACTCGTATCCCTTATTGGGGTCTCAACCTCCGGAAAGTAACTTTAACGCCCCGCCCTTTTTCACTCACCGTAAAATCAGAGTCTATTTTTTTTTTTTTTTTGAAATAAAGAGTGTTAGAGAGCAGGACGCCACGACGTGAGCTAAGTCCGAGCTTCCAAAACGATGCCCATAACTGGCCAACCATACATGTGTGTGGACTAAATCCACTAAAACGGTTCACACGCATTAAGGCTATACTTGCGGAATAAACGTAATGCGGAAATAATATGAGATTAAAATTACTAACCCTATCCATTTTCAAGCAAGGAAGTCAATCACATAAATTAACTTGAGTTCAAATGTCCAAATTAAAACCAAACCATAGCAAGATAGTTCTAAGTTATTATAGTCCCAAAATACGAATAACTCAAATTACAATGTCCGAAAATAAAACTTAAATAAAGTAATTCTAAATTATCCAAGCTCCTAGGCTTGGCTCCTTTCGCCTCCTTTGTTCCGTCCATTTCCTATATCATCATCTAAGGTAGAAGTAGGGCATTAGTCAACGCGCCCAGTAGGTATTTCGAGTAGGGTGAAATACATGGATTAGTATAAAAAATCATATAGCTACATAATATCAAAACATGCTAAATCAATGCCATGCCATGGGTGTCATATGCCATGATTTCCCACCCATCAACCATATGTCAATCACATAAATAGTCCTCTTGATGAACAAGCCACATCAAGGTATTGTCATGACTCCCCACGTATGCCTTATCGGTTCCACCGAACGGAGCGTGGGCTCCTCTTTCATTTCATGCATCATTTACCATTTCATAATCGGAATCAGTGCAGATCCCTCCCTACGTTTGTTTATCGGATACCCGAATGGAGCGTGGACTCTCCTCATTTGTTCCCACCCATGCCATGCATGAGATGTGAGTGCAAACATGCTATTTCATATTACACATAATAGCATTGAAATTACATCCTTAAAGCATAAACATTTGATACCAAAATAGATCATCAAAACATGGAATTAAAAACCATTCACATACATAGTCCAAGGTTATCAACAAGGTAGGAATCCTACCAACGTCCAAGTATTGTATCCTTGCTTTTTTGTCAAAACAGATCACCCATCGCGTCAAAGCCAATTGTACATCCGTTTGTGAAATCCCGTTACTTTATTACATTTAACACATATATAGATCAATTTGGTGATCCATTTGATTTCCATCATCCCCTACATCTTCCCATGTTCATTTCCATTTACGATCATTGTCCTCAAATTGGTTAAGTCCCACAATGGTTTTCAGCCATAGGATGTGTTCATGTCCACCAAAACTCATTAGTGGGGTTTGGCTATACAATATGGCCGAACCTCACTCTTTGGTTTTGACCCCCTTATTAACCCTTGTTTTATTTTAAACAAAGCGGTCAAACATTATTCGATCTTTTAGTTCTTAATCAAATAAACCCTAATTAGTCATTTATCTTCTTAAACACAACTAGGTCCATAAAATTCACCCATGGGGTTCGGCCATGTTGGTTCTCTTTTTTCATCATCTTCCCATCTTAACCATCATTTTTTTCATAGTTAATCACTTAACTTTTTACACATACTTAGATCCATAAAATGATCCATGGGGTTTGGCCATACAACATGGCCGAACCCATGGTTCATTATTTTCATCTTCTCATTTCTTAATTTGATAGTCCAAAGTTAATCATTGAAAGCATATTTAGATCCATAAAAATTCCTCCACGGGGTTCGGCCATACAACATGGCCGAACCCATGGTTTCTCCTCTTCATCCTATTTCCATTTTCATATCACCTTGAGGATGGGTATTTACATCTAAAATGTCCTAGCACTTGATGGGGTTCGGCCATACAACATGGCCGAACCTCATTTTGTTTTTCTTTGAGTCCTCAAATGGTCCTTATATATCAAAAATAGGGTTCGGCCATGCAAGGGGCCGAACCATGTTCTGTGATCATTTTCTCATGGACTTCATTAACATACATGTTGTCATTCACAAATCATGTATACACATAGTCTCATTATTATAACTTCATTTGTACAACCGATCTTACCCACCAACAAGGTTAGAGTCTTGTCCATTTTTCAATCTCTAAAGCCATATTTTGGATTTGAACAATACCTTACTTTTATGTTCATCGCATTGCTATTCCTTGAATGGATTTCAAATCTATGGCCTATAACATTTTGACCACCCTTTTCAATCTGAAATGGAACCCCATGGTTTCCTTAGCCTCTTTTTTAATCCATAACCTTTGTTAAACAATACATACTTATTCGGCGACTCCTCCGTTTCTTTAGGTCTGATTTTGCTCCTCCGTTCTTCTCCTTCCTTAGTCCTTTCTTCTTCCTCGTTCGTTCTTTGGTTTCTCCAAGTTTAGTGCCGAAATGGGAGGAAGAGAGATTGAGAGCCCCCTTGATCTTTAATGGAGTATTCGGCCAAGGTGTTGATTGAGAGAGGGAGAGGGTTTGAGATGAAAGCCCCTAATGGAGGGTTCGGCCAAAGAAGTTGCTTGAGAGGTGTTTGAGATGGAAAACCCTAAGGGAGGGTTCAGCCTAGGTGAAGGTTGAGAGAGGGAGAGAGATGAGATGAAACTCTCTCTGTCTCAAGGAGAGGATTGGCCCTAGGGTTTAGAGAGAGGGAGAGAGAGGATGAGATGAAACAATCCCTAGCTCTTTTGGTCTAAGGGAGGATCGGCCAAGATGGAGTCTTGTGTATGCCCTAACCTCCCAACTACCCACATTAAGGTGTGGTTTTTCCCATGTGTCCCTTAGTTAACCAAGGAGACACATGGCTTACACTTGTCCTTCTCCCCCTTCCCAACGGTTTTTGGTCTAGGGTTTCCATCTCATGGAAACCCTCCACCTCCCTCTTTGACTCACTTAAATCTCTTCAACTTCCATGTGACTCATTTGTGAACTCACTTCCCATTCAACTCAATCTTGATTTGAACTCACCTATGTAACTCTTAACTCAAGACTTAGAATTTATTTCTTAATTAATTCCTTAATTCAACTCTCTCCACTTAACCCTTTTGAACTCACCTATGAACTCACCCATGGTTGACCAAGTCAACCATTGTGGCCGGCCCTACATGTGACCTTAGATCACACGCCAGAGGTGGGTTTGGGTCCCACTTGGTTATTCCACTTCCATGTCACCTCATACACTTGCCACCTCACTTAATGAGGTGGATCCCATGCCTTAGGGCTTCATTGGGTACATGACCCGATTAAATCAATCCTTACCATTGACCTTAAACATCAATTCATCTTGACCCATTGGGTCCCAATTGGATATTTGACCCAATTGACCACATTTACCCAATTAATTAAAATCAACTCTATCCATGATCCGTTGGATCATAATTGGGCCATTGCCCCAATTCTTATCCATCTAACATTTACTCCATCTATAAATCTTAAATTTAACAATTAAAATAAATAATATCCAATATAATAATTCCATTAAAAATCCGGGATGTTACAGTAACGAGGAAGTCCTCCCAACAACCAACATCACCACGTCAACATAAACATATAACATAAAAAAGTCCTCGATCTCAATACCCAACAGCACGTTGTCCGTTGCGGGTTACCTCTCATGCATGCACATGATTTCATGATCATGTATAACAACATAAGCATCTATAACACCATATGCATATTCTAAACATAACTAACCAAAAATCATTATCAAACTTCATCATGCGAGTCAAAAGCACATAACGAGTTACTTAAACACACATCTCTAGGTCCAACTGGATTGCGTTTGCATCTTATAGATAAACACTCAATGTATCTGTAATACCCTGCCCCAGATTAGGCGTGTTTTAACTCGTTAAGTTTGTTTAACAAGTTAATCTCGAGGATTTTGGTTAGGGCTTCGAGGAAAGCCCAGGTTTGGCCCGATCTGAGCCCAAAAACTCAGTGATTCAGCTCGCCCAGCTGGAGGGGCATTTTGGTAATTTACCACTTGTTGTGTATATTTTTATAAATATTGTTGATATGTGTATATTATTGGTAAATAATGTTCTCCTAAATAAAGGATTTGCATTTCTGATTTTAAAATGAATTTATGTTCAGAAAATGGTATTTAAATCCCGCCCGTCAAAACCCCGAAAGGGAGTATTAATTATTTTAAAGGGTTTTGAAAATGAAATAAAATTTGAAATTTGTATTTTATGGTAGACCATTTTAAGAATGGTCTAGTTATTTCATTTCATCTCAAAATGATGTTTCTAAATTGTTTATTTTAACAATTCTTTATTTAAGTAAATAGTATAAATTTATGGTTTTTATTTAAATAAATGGTTTTTAATAAGAGTTAAATTCCAAAATTTTTATGGTAGCTAACATTTTCAAAACCAACCTATCTGTAAGGTTGGATCAGGTTTTTGAGTTGTTAAATTATCACTTTTAGTTTTAAAATCAATTTTTTTTTAAAACCGGGAATTATCTGCAATTTGGAAAATATTGGAGGGCTGATTTGCAAACAGCAGAAAAACCTGCGGTTACTGTAGCAGCTTCAGCTGCATGCCCGTGTGCGCTGCTGCTCCCCAATTTCCGGCGATGTCGTCCCGTCCCATCCCAGATTTGCCGGCCGAAAATCTATTTAAACCAGCCTTAGTCTTCAGTTTTCACTCCCACCAATTTCTTCTCTCCCTCTCTGCTCTTGCCGTTTGAAAACCCTTTCTTTTTCTCTGTTTCCCTGATTTTTCAACACTGAGCTTAGAGGAAAAATTTTCAAAAAAATCCGGATTTCAGCCCAAGAATTCAATCCAAGGTAACCACTGCATTCCCCTTTCAATTTCGATCGGTTTTGAATCAAGAAATTTTGAATTTGGCTCTGTTTTCAGTGAGAAAAATGATTTCAAAGTTTAGGGAAAATTTTAGGGTTCCTCATATCAGTGAGCTTCCGGTGCTAAGATTGGATGGCTTACTGAGTTTCAAAGCTCCAAACCTCTCCATATGGAAAGAGGACTCCCGGAGGAATCCATCGGACCGGTCAGATGTAAAAACCGAGTCCAGAAAACCCCCCTTTTCTCATTTTCGGTTTTACTATTCTCGGCCGTTCACTGTCTGTTGCAGACAGTGAACGGGGGAGGAAGAAGAAGAAGAAAAAAAAAAGAGAAAAAAAAATATATATTTTATTTGATATTATTGTTGTTGTGCTTTTAACTGTTGGTTCCCATTGAAAAAAAATGAATAAATAATTAAATAATTAAATATTATTATTTTATTCCAAAAAAAATATATATATTTTTATTTGATATTATTGTTGTTGTGCTTTTAAATGTTGGTTCCCATTGGAAAAAAAATGAATAAATAATTGAATAAATAAATATTATTATTTTATTCAAAAAAATTATTATTTTGTTAGATTATGTGATGTGATGATTAGTACCCCTTTTTGTTAATTAAAATTGTACTAACCTTCTTCTCTTATTACTTATAGTGTAAATACTATTGTATCCGCTTCCAGGCCGACCCTATTGGTCGGGCACTGAGTGATTCACTTTCAGGCCGACGCTATATAGTCGGGCACTGACTGACCTCGAGGCCTACTCAAAATGTCAGATCTGGTCCTATCCAGAAGACAACCGAGAAATGACCCGAGGATCTAAACCTAACTCAATAAGTCAATCTGGTCTATGCCCAGAAGACAATATCAGTTTGGACTGAGCCCCTTTTTACTATATTATTATCTTGTGGATGATTTAAAAAGGATAGAAACCCAGTAGGAGACTCAATTCCATATACCTCGGATATTTTTGGAAAAACGTGAGATTTCAAAATACTACTCTTATGTATGTATTTGATCTGTATATTGATTGTGCACTTGTGTGTTGTTTGAACAGAGACCGCGCATACCACACATAACGGTGAGGGAACTTAACTCTGCAGATTTTGTAAACAGGTTTTATGATGAGATGAGTATTGAGCAATGAGTGGTTTCAGTTTTGATGAACCCACTCATGTGCCTATACATGATGCACTATGGTAAGAGTGTTGATGATGATTGTGATATTACGATATTGATCGTATGAGTACGTAAGACTGCTTCTACATATTTGGGCTATTGAACCAATACCGGCCATATGAGAGATGGTTTATGTCGACTGGACCATGGGCGGACCATGCTGTCGTCAGTTGCTGACTTGAGGATGTCAGTATCGGCTAAGTCAGAGCCGGAGATGTACTTGCAAGGATGTATTTTGACTGTGTCGGGACTTAATACTGGTCTCAGCGTAGTCGGCAGGCGTTACGGTGGATGATGGCAGTATTTGATGATATTGATGTATTACTTGAGATTATGCTTATTGTTATAGAGCATGTGATATTGAACTGTTACTAGCCTGTTTTATATTTACTTAATTTGCATTGTTATATTTCCTTCACTGTGCTAGTTAGCTCACACCACTCACCTTTGAGGCGATGAACCCGAGGAGGAGGACCCTCTCTTTCAGGCGTAGGGTGGTTTAGCTGCGACGGTGGTTTGGGATTCCCATGAAGAGGGAATACCCTTATTTGTGCTTTCTGGTTCTTGGAACCTTTAGTTTTTGTGAAGTACCAGTTGTGGTACTTAGTTCTTTAAAAGCATTATTGTATCGAGACTACGACGTTGCTGTAGTCTTTTTGTTGTGACTTTGAATGATGAATCAATAGATGGTTTTGTTTGAGTCCACATGATGGGATCATGTGTGACCCTTGGGCCCAACTATTGATCCAGCCCAATTAGATTGCATATGCTTGTGGTTTAGTTTATCTTTAAAAAAAAAAAAAATCAGTCGCGTTCCGGGCCCACCCTTTGGGTCGGGGCGTGACAGCTTGGTATCAGAGCGTAGGCTCAAACTCTAGGACTGTGATGAGTTACTACCTAGTTAGACTTGCTTTTGCCTTAGTATTACAACTTGTGTGTTTTGCTTTCATAAGATCTTAAAATTTGTTAATGATATTTACAAGTGTAAATAACAGATGTCAGGACCCAACGCAAACCGAGCTAATTTTCGTGGGAGGAGGACTGGTCTTCCACCCCGTAACATACCTAACGAGGCGATACGAGCGGCGGTTGAAGCATTTCAGCGGATAGCAGAAAACATGTAACGTCCGCCAATCCAAACGCCAGAGGAGAGAGGCACCTCGGCTCTCAAAGAGTTCAAGTGTCTGAACCCGACTAGTTTCTCGGGAACAGAAGACCCAGCGCTGCGAGGAACTGGCTAACTCAGATTAGCCGAATCCTCAACACCCTAGCGATCGCTGACGATTTGCGAGTAACCTTGGCGACTTACCAGCTTGAAAGAAACGCCTACGAATGGTGGGAAGCGAAGAGCTTGGTTCGTAACCACGAGCCAATGACGTGGGAGGAGTTCTCCACAGCCTTTCTGGCCCGTTACTTTCCGAACACGGTGAAGGAAGCGAGGAAGAGAGAGTTCCTCAATATCCAGCAAGGTTCAGACAGCGTGGCATAGTATGCCATGCGCTACATCGACTTGATGCAGTTTGTGCCGTGGATTGCAGCCAATTAGGAGGAGAAGATCCAGCACTTCGAGAACGGACTTAGACCCTTCCTGCAGCGGCAAGTGGCTGGCTTAGTGTTCAACATTCTGGAGGAGATCATCGATCGAGCTTCAAAGGTGGAAGCGGTTGACTCCATCAATCGGAGCACTGACAGCTCTCAAAAACCTTCTTCCAACAAGAAGGTGAGGTTCAACCAGCAGAAGAGGCCCTTCTTCAAGAAGAGCCAACCTAGTGTGGGCCAGTCAAGTCGGTCTGACTGTCGGCCAGTCGTGTGCTACACCTGCAATCAGCCGAGGCATACTTCTAAGTTCTGCCAATCTAGAGGAGAGAAGGCGTGCTTTCACTGCCAGCAGACCGGGCACCTATTCAAGGTTTGTCCTTTTTTGGTAAGACGGCACCTTCGCAAGGCGCCGGAGTTTCCTTCTCTGTGGCGCAACCGTCTGTCGGCAGAGGTTCTCAGCAGGTTTCTAGAGGTTCAGTGGCACCGAGGAACGGACAACGTCGAAATGATCAGGGGAGAGGACGAGGGCGTCCTCAAGGGAGAGTCTACTCGATAGGGACTCAGAAGGAAAAGCCGGTGGAGAACACGGTGATGGAAGGTACCCTCAATCTTTTCAGTCTTTTGGCTCGAGTGTTGTTTGATACCGGTGCTTCGCATTCCTTTATCTCTAGAACTTGTTGTGTTAGATTGGGTTTGAAACCAGTAGAAGTAGTTAACCGCTAATGGTAGTTTCACCTTTGGGTAAGAAGGCTCTGGCAAACCAAGAGTGTAGATCTTGTGTTTTGAAGATTAGCGGAGTGGAGTTGTCCTATGATTTTCTGGTTCTGGAAATGACGGACTTTGACATCATCCTTGGTATGGATTGATTGTCTGTTTTTGAGGTCTTGATAGACTGCTCTCAGAGGAGAATTCGTGGGGTCTCCTCAACCGGTGAGAGGTTTATGGAGAAGTTAGTGCCCTATGAAAAGATGAGAGTCACTTTCTCTGGCCTTAGGGCGTATCCCGGTAGTGTGGTGGCAAGCATGGGTTGGGAAGATGTAGGTGGTGTAGATTCTGTTGCTCCTCCGGTGGTGTGTGAGTTTGTGGATGTTTTTCCTGACCAGTTGGCTGGGCTATCTCCACGCCGAGAGATAGAGTTTGTTATAGACCTACAGCCAGGAACATCTCCAATTTCCATGGCACCTTATCGGATGGCACCGGCAGAGCAGAGAGAGCTAGCTACGCAGGTAGAAGCGCTTCTTAGTCTTGGTTTTATCCGTTAAAGCAACTTACCGTGGGGCGTACCTGCTCTTTTTGTGAAAAAAAAGGATGGATCGATGAGGATGTGTATAGATTACCGGCGGCTTAACCAGGTAACTATTAAGAATAAGTATCCGTTACCTAGAATAGACGACCTCTTTGATCTTTTGAGGGGATCGAAGTGTTTTTCGAAAATCGATTTGAGGTCGGGTTACCATCAGTTGTGGATTCGAGAGGAAGACATTCCAAAGACTATTTTTCGGACGCAGTATGGCTTGTACAAGTTTGTTGTGATGCCCTTCGGTTTGACGAACGCACCAGCTATGTTCATGGATTTGATGAATCGCGTGTTTCGACCGTATCTGCGAGAGTTCGTGATAGTCTTCATCGACGATATCTTGATCTTTTCATCATCAGAAGAGGAGCATGAGCGTCATCTACGGATTGTTCTTCAGACTCTTTAGGAGCATCAGCTGTTTGCTAAGCTGAGCAAGTATGAGTTTTGGTTGACTCAAGTGCAGTTTCTGGGACATGTGGTGTCTCCAGGAGGAATCTCGGCAGATCCAGCGAAGGTAGAGACCGTGAAGACTTGGGAGAGTCCCGAGAGCGTGTTTGAGATCCGGAGCTTTCTGGAATTAGCAGGATATTACCGAAAGTTTATCCCGTACTTCTCTCATATCGCTGTACCGATGACTCGGCTGACGAGGAAGAACGTCAAGTTCGAGTGGAGCGAAGCTTGTGATAAAACATTCCAGGAGCTGAAGGAGAAGTTGACGACGTCTCCAGTGTTGGTGATACCCGAGCAAGGACGAGGTTACGATGTTTATTGCGACGCGTCCAAGTTTGGTTTGGGTTGTGTACTGATGCAAGAGGGGAAGGTAGTAGCTTATGGTTCCAGGCAATTGAAGGGACATGAACAGAACTACCCGACTCATGATTTGGAGTTGGCAGCCGTTATATTCTCGTTGAAATTGTGGAGACATTACTTATATGGTGAGAAGTTCAATGTGTTTTTTTATCACCATAGTCTCAAGTACATCTTCACTCAGAAAGACTTGAATATGAGGCAGCGAAGATGGATGGAGTACTTGGGAGATTATGACTTCAGTCTCTCTTATCACCCAGGGAAAGCCAACGTGGTGGCCAACGCCTTGAGCTGGAAGTCTCACAGCGACGTGGCGAGGATGGGATCCTTGCAATGGAAGATGCTCGAAGTTCTGTCCGAGTACGATCTGGAGCTGATCAAAGGAAGCGGGTTAGCAAGAATCCATAGTTTGGTTCTGCAACCCGAGCTAGTTAGATTGGTGTTGGAAGGACAACAGAGCGACCCAGAAGCGAAGGAGTTGGCAACTCAGCTTTTAGGAGGAGCGACTCTAGAGGACTAGAAGATCAAGGCGGACGGAAGTCTGACTTTCAAGGACAGACTGTTTGTGCCAAAGTCGGACGAGTGCAGGAGAAAAGTGCTTGATCACTTTCATCGATCTCGCTTTGCGGTGCATCCTGGTGGAACGAAGATGTATCGTGACTTGCGGCGACTTTTCTGGTGGAAAGGTATGAAGCGCGAGGTAGCAGATTTTGTGTCCAAGTGCCTAACTTGTCAACAAGTGAAGGCGGAACATCAACGACCTGGCGGAAAGATGCAACCTTTGGAAGTGGCTGAATGGAAGTGGGAGCATATCACGATGGATTTTGTAACTGATTTTCCTAAGTCTCCTAAAAAGAACGACGCTATTTGGGTAATAATCGATCGATTGACGAAGTCAACTCACTTTCTACCAATTAAAAAGACGGATTCTTTGGCTACTCTAAGCAGATTGTATTTGAAGCAGATAGTCAGATTGAATTGAGTACCTGTATCCATTGTATCTGATAGAGACCCGAGGTTCGTGTCAAGGTTTTGGCAAGGATTATAAGAAGAGTTGGGGACTAAGCTGTGCTGCAGCACTGCTTTTCACCCTCAGACGGATGGTCAGTCACAGAGAACCATTCAAACCTTAGAGGATATGCTAAGAGCTTGTGTGATGGATATGCAGGGAAGTTGGGAAGATCACTTGCCTTTGATCGAGTTCGTCTACAACAACAGTTATCACTCCAGTGTGCAGATGGCACCCTACGAGGCTCTGTATGGCAGACCTTGCAGGTCACCTCTTTGTTGGACAGAGGTAGGAGACAAAGCGCTGCTAGGACCTGACCTAGTGCGTGAGACGTCAGAGCAAGTTGAAGTGATCAGACAGCGTCTCAAGACAGCCTAGAGCAGACAAAAGAGTTATGCTGACAAAAGGCGACGACCTTTGGAGTTTACAGTTGGCGACCGAGTTTTCTTAAGTGTGGCACCATGCCATGGAGTGCAGCGGTTCGGGCGTAAGGGAAAACTATCACCTCGATATGTTGGACCCTTTGAGATCTTGAAGAGGATAGGTGAAGTGGCCTATCAGTTGGATCTTCCTCAGGCTTTGGAGAGAGTGCATAGTATGTTCCACGTGTCTATGTTAAGGAAGTACGAGCCTAACCCGTCGCATGTGATCAGTTTTGAAGAGATCGAAGTCTCAGAAGACCTAACTTTTGAAGAAGCACCAGTCAAGATTTTAGAGCGTTGGACTCAAGAGCTCAGGAGGAAGTCTATACCTCTAGTGAGAGTGCTGTGGCAACATCGCGACGTGCAACATGAGACATGGGAGCCTGAATTGACGATGCAGAAGCTGTACCCTTGTTTGTTTACAAACCAAGGAGGTAAGTGTTTGTTTTGAATTTCAGGACGAAATTTTCTTTTAGTGGGGTAGGATGTAATACCCTGCCCCAGATTTAACGTGTTTTAACTCGTTAAGTTTGTTTAACCGGTTAATCTCGAGGATTTTGGTTAGGGCTTCGAGGAAAGCCCAGGTTTGGCCTGATCTGAGCCCAAAAACTCAGTGATTCAGCTCGCCCAGCTGGAGGGGCATTTTGGTAATTTACCACTTGTTGTGTATATTTTTATAAATATTGTTGATATGTGTATATTATTGGTAAATAATGTTCTCCTAAATAAAGGATTTGCATTTCTGATTTTAAAATGAATTTGTTTTCAGAAAATGGTATTTAAATCCCGCCCGTCAAAACCCCTAAAGGGAGTATTAATTATTTTAAAGGGTTTTGAAAATGAAATAAAATTTGAAATTTGTATTTTATGGTAGACCATTTTAAGAATGGTCTAGTTATTTCATTTCATCTCAAAATGATGTTTCTAAATTGTTTATTTTAACAATTCTTTATTTAAGTAAATAGTGTAAATTTATGGTTTTTATTTAAATAAATGGTTTTTAATAAGAGTTAAATTCCAAAATTTTTATGGTAGCTAACATTTTCAAAACCAAACCTATCTGTAAGGATGGATCAGGTTTTTGAGTTTTTAAATTATCACTTTTAGTTTCAATATCGATTTTTTTTAAAATCGGAACTTATCTGCAATTTGGAAAATATTGGAGGGCTGATTTGCAAACAGCAGAAAAACCTGCGGTTACTGTAGCAGCTTCAGTGGCATGCCCGCGTACGCTGCTGCTCCCCAATTTCCGGCGATGTCGTCCCGTCCCATCCCAGATTTTCCGGCCGAAAATCTATTTAAACCAGCCTTAGTCTTCAGTTTTCACTCCCACCAATTTCATCTCTCCCTCTCTGCTCTTGCTGTTTGAAAACCCTTTCTTTTTCTCTATTTCCCTGATTTTTCAACACTGAGCTTAGAGGAAAAATTTTCAAAAAAATATGGATTTCAGCCCAGGAATTCAATCCAAGGTAACCACTGCATTCCCCTTTCAATTTCGATCGGTTTTGAATCAAGAAATTTTGAATTTGGCTCTGTTTTCAGTGAGAAAAATGATTTCAAAGTTTAGGGAAAATTTTAGGGTTCCTCGTATCAGTGAGCTTCCGGTGCTAAGATTGGATGGCTTACTGAGTTTCAAAGCTCCAAACCTTTCCCTATGGAAAGAGGACTCCCGGAGGAATCCATCGGACCGGTCAGATGTAAAAACCGAGTCCAGAAAACCCCCCTTTTCCCATTTTCGGTTTTACTGTTCCCGGCCGTTCACTGTCTGTTGCAGACAGTGAACGGGGGAGGAAGAAGAAGAAGAAAAAAATATATTTTATTTGATATTATTGTTGCTGTGCTTTTAACTGTTGGTTCCCATAGAAAAAAAATGAATAAATAATTAAATAATTAAATATTATTATTTTATTCCCAAAAAAAATATTTTTATTTGATATTATTGTTGCTGTGCTTTTAAATGTTGGTTCCCATTGGAAAAAAAATGATAAATAATTGAATAAATAAATATTATTATTTTATTCAAAAAAAATTATTATTTTGTTAGATTATTTGATGTGATGATTAATACCCCTTTTTGATAACTAAAATTGTACTAACCCTCTTCTCTTATTAATTATAGTGTAAATACTATTGTATCCGCTTCCAGGCCGACCCTATTGGTCGGGCACTGAGTGATTCACTTTCAAGCCGACGCTATATAGTCGGGCACTGAGTGACCTCGAGGCCTGCCCAAAATGTCAGATCTGGTCCTATCCAGAAGACAACCGAGAAGAGACTCGAGGATCTAGACCTAACTCAATAAGTCAATCTGGTCCATGCCCAAAAGACAATATGAGTTTGGACTGAGCCCCTTTTTACTATATTATTATCTTGTGGATGATTTAAAAAGGATAGAAACTCAGTAGGAGACTCAATTCCATATACCTCGGATATTTTTGGAAAAACGTGAGATTTCAAAATACTACTCGTATGTATGTATTTGATCTGTATATTGATTGTGCACTTGTGTGTTGTTTGAACAGAGACCGCGTAAACCACACATAACGGTGAGGGAACTTAACTCTGCAGATTTTGTAAACAGGTTTTATGATGAGATGAGTATTGAGCAATGAGTGGTTTCAGTTTTGATGAACCCACTCATGTGCCTATACATGATGCACTATGGTAAGAGTGCTGATGATGATTGTGATATTGCGATGTTGATCGTATGAGTACGTAAGACTGCTTCTACGTACTTGGGCTATTGAACCAATATCGGCCATATGAGAGATGGTTTATGTCGACTGGACCATGGGCGGACCATGCTGTCGTCAGTTGCTGACTTGAGGATGTCAGTATCGGCTAAGTCAGAGCCGGAGATGTACTTGCAAGGATGTATTTTGACTGTGTCGGGACTTAATACTGGTCTCAGCGTAGTCGGCAGGCGTTACGGTGGATGATGGCAGTATTTGATGATATTGATGTATTACTTGAGATTATGCTTATTGTTATAGAGCATGTGATATTGAACTGTTACTAACCTGTTTTATATTTACTTAATTTGCATTGTTATATTTCCTTCAGTGGGCTAGTTAGCTCACACCACTCACCTTTGAGGCGATGAACCCGAGGAGGAGGACCCTCTCTTTCAGGCGTAGGGTGGTTTAGCTGCGACGGTGGTTTGGGATTCCCATGAAGAAGGAATACCCTTATTTGTGCTTTCTGGTTCTTGGAACCTTTAGTTTTTGTGAAGTTGTGGTATTCAGTTCTTTAAAAACATTATTGTATCGAGACTATGACGTTGTTGTAGTCTTTTTGTTGTGACTTTGAATGATGAATCAATGGATGGTTTTGTTTGATGATATTATGGTGTTGTTAATGTCTATTTTATGGGGTAGGCATATGGTACATGTTTGAGTCCACATGATGGGATCATGTGTGACCCTTGGGCCCAACTGTTGATCCGGCCCAATTTGTAACACCCCGATTTCTCAATGATGTGGATAATTACGAAAATGCCCTTGAATTGGTAAATTTAATGGTTGTGATGTTAAATGAGAAAATGGTGGGCCCCATTGCTCAAAATAAAATCATATGAGCACATTATGAATGTTAAGTTTGATTGGTTGGGTAATTTTCATCATTTGGGTCAAAAATGGCGAAATGGGTCAAAGGGCCCAAATGGGACCCATCGAGTCAAAATGGATGATTTGACCGTTTTGTGAATTTAAATTAAATGGGGTTAAGCCTATTTGATTGGGAATCAAGTGGAGAAGAAATGGGTAGGCTTGATCCATATGCAAAAACCGATTACAAATGACCAAAATACCATAATTGGGTCATGGAGTAAAAAAAACGGGTCAAGGAGCTAAAGGTGGACCCAACGGGTCGGGTTGACTAGTTTGACCATGGATGACCGTGTGGGCTCTCAATGGAACTCAAGTGTGAGATAATTCAGCTTGAGTTGGACTGATTTGGAGTGAGTCTAAGTTAAGAAAAGAGTTGACTCAAATATGGAGCATTAAATGTGATGAGTTGGGTTGGAATAAAAATATCTTCAGTTGGGTAAGTCAAAAAATAGAAATCCATGGGACTGTAAATCAGTGAGTTTAATGGTAATTTGAAGAGGTTGGCTGGTCTCAAACCAACCAAAACAAGTCCCACACGTTGGGGACTTGTTTTGGTGAGTTCAATGGTGTATGATTAATGGAAAAACATGGGTTTTGAGATGAGTTGCTTGGGGATCTGAATGGCGGCATGGGTAGCTGCCAAGGGGTGCCTTGGAGGGCACCCAATGCCCATCGTTTTGTGCATGGATTGATGAGGAAGTGGAGGGGTTATGGTGGCTGAAATACAAAACCAATGAACACCATCACTTGGCCAATTTATCATTGCAAAGCCTAAGATTTTCCTCATCTCTCTCTCCCTCTCTCTTCTCTCCAATTCGTTGTTCTTCCTAGCTGGAACATCAGAGGATTTTACACTAGTAGATCAAGCACAAAACAGCAAAAGAAAAGAAGAAATAAAAGGGAGAAAACAAGGATCAAAGACAAGGAGGAAGTTTGGAAAATTTGGTAAGTATCTTTATGATATTTTGGTTTAAAAACATAAAACAAGTAGGGTATGTATTGGACCATGGTCATGGCCGAATACACCAATGTTTAACCTTGATTATGGAGGATTTAAAATGTGAAATAACCATTGGGTTCGGCCACCATGGAGGGCCGAACCCCATGTAAAAGATTGCATGGTTTCCATGTTTTGGAAACATGAAAACCATGGGTTTTATGGACTGTTTTTGGGTTTTTGATTTAAGATTTAAATACATGTTTTAGAATGGTTAAAAACATGGATCTGAATGACATAGGGACTGAAGTTTATATGGTCTAAAATCAGTGGATTAAAAGATGGAAAAGGACCATTGGGTTCGGCCACTTAGCATGGCCGCACCCCATGGAAACAAGTGGATGATGTTGATGGTTTTTGGAAATTAAAACCATATAAAATGATGAACTGTTATGGGTGTTTAAATCATGAAATTGGATGTCATGTTTGGGCCATGGAATGGCCGAATACTTCAAGAAAATAAAACCTTGGATTAAGTTGATTAAAATGGTGTAAGTGTATCATTGGGTTCGGCCACATGGGATGGCCGAACCCCATGATCTTGTTTGAGTAATTGGTTGGTTTTTGAAAGGTAAAACCCGATAATGTATGCTGTTTATTACATGATGATTGGAGGTTTAAAAATAGTAAGAATAACCATTGGGTTCGGCCAACATGGAGGGCTGAACCCCATGTAAAAGAGGGTTGGTTTTCATGTTGGGAAACATGGAAACCATGGACCTTTGTGGACTGTTTTTGCTATGGTTTTTGGAGATATAAAACCATACCAATGGTGGAGATTTTTATGTGATAAGGGTACTGATTTTGGGTTGGCCATAGGATGGCTAAACTATGTGTTTAACATGGCTAAGGGGTAGAGCCAATTGGTATTTAAATAATGGGGCTGTTTTTGGGATAAATGGTCTAAAGTTTATGGGTTTCTTATGAGATTTAAATGTGATAAGCTTACTGATTTGGCTCAGCCTATGGATGGCTGAACCATGTAATAACCTTGGAAAAAGGGTATAGCATAAGTTAAATACCTAGGTTAAAGTTATTGGAACCAATGGCATGTTTGTAAATAAGGGTCACAATCATGAGATGAAAGATGGACCTAAGTGAAATAAGTGTGGTTCGGCCAAGGTGTATGGCCGAGCCCCACCTATAAACATTTGTTTCGGGTAATATTTCTATGGTCATAAATTATTATAAAAGATGAGCCAATGGCAAAAATTGTAAATATGGGCAATAATGGAAGGACTTGAAAGAAGGACCAAATCAAGATGTTTTGGGTCTTATATGTGAATGGATATTTAAGTGACAATATGATTTACTGATTATTGTATCACAAGGTGACAAGAGTTGAACGACGAGCGAGTCGTGACTGGATAAAGCCTAAAAAAGAACGGACGCTGAAGTGATTCTTCAGTAGGTTTCCTACCTACTTGTAACCACGGTTTTTACCCAGTTTTTCTTATGATACTCTTGTTTTAATATGTGTTTCAAATGATATATTATGCATTAACAAATGGCATACAGGCATTGGCATCTCATGCATAGACATGGGATTATGAATGAGGTTCTACAGTGTTTCAATTTATAGGTTACGTCCTGCCTCGGTGGTGCAAGTCACGCCAGGAGGAGTAACATGATGATCATAGTCACATTGGTCTCCTTAGGAGATGAGAGTCCCGCCAGGAGGACTAATACGTGATATGAATCAGTTAATGATGAAGAGATGGAAGTTGTATTGTAATTTACCTTGACGATGCAAGGCACGTCAAGTGATGGCTATGAAGGTACATGATGAGGGATGCTCATTGCATGTGCATACTTCATAGCATGGTTTTACTTGTTTTGATGATCATGTATTATGATATGTATATGCATGTTTTATATGCTAACATGTGGTAGCCCTGATTCGGGAACCTACTGGGCGCGTTGATCTAACGCCCTAATTCTATCCTCAGAGGAGATTGCAGGTACAAGTAAAGGGAAAAAGAAGGTCGATGACAGGGAGGGGAGCCGAGCCTAAGCGCTTGAATGATGGATTGGATTAATTTATAATTGCTGTTTATTTGATACTTTATTATGGACATGTAATAAAGTAGTTACTTGCTATGGTTTGCTTAGGATATTGACAACGTATGGTTGATTATGTAATTATTATTTGAGACTGGTACTGGCTATCTTTTCATATTATTCCGCAGTTAACTTATACTATTCCGCAAGTTGATGTTAGTTCCATGTGTGTTTCATAATCATGGTCTATTCCATGTACACATGGGTGGCCAGTTAAGGTTCAGACTTGGGTAGTCTGAACTTAACTCGCGTCGTGACGCCGCCCGCTCTATTCCGATGTTTTATTATTACTTTAAAAAAAAAAAAATAGACTCTGAAATTCACGAAAAGGGCGGGGCGTTACACAATTAGATTGCATATGCTTGTGGTTTAGTTTATCTTTCAAAAAAAAAACAAAAATCAGTCGCGTTCCGGGCCCACCCTTCGGGTCGGGGCGTGACAGTATCATCAATATATTCAAAGTATAATATTCAATATTAATTTATCCAATTATAGTTTCTCGCAATAACATGTCGTAGATAGGAGTGTACCAGAATAGACCCCTTGCCATATAATCATTCTCAACGGCTCAGCCTTACCGAGTGGTTTGATAAATAGAGGATCATTTGTATCACTTCATGTCCGAAAATACATATTTGATATATGCAATGCATGCTAAAACTGTGATAAGTCCCCTCACTACATGTGTGGAGTCGAAAATCCAAAGTGAGCAAGCGACTCGATGGGTTGAAGGAAGCCCAATCTGTTGAAACACGAAATAACGAATAAGTAAATAAAGTAAAACAAGCTAAAATGAGACCGGACAGAAAATGGGCCTAAACTAGGTTGGGCCTGAAACGGGCCAAACGGGTCAGGCCTGAAAACTGAGCCGGGCCGAAGAACTGAGTTTGCTAGAACTGGGCTGGACCAGGACTGGTTGAGCCTGATTGGGCCGAACCAAGTTTGGCTGGGCCTGCCAGGGTCGGACCAAGTCTGACTGGGCCTGCCAGGGCCGAACCTAATTGGTAGTAGGTCTGAACCAGTCTGCTGGGTTAGATCAGGACTAGTGGGTCAAGCAGGTGGGTCATACTCCACGTCCAAGGGCTAGGTCAACCCAAAAGCTCAACCGAGTTCACTCGAAGACTCGCTTGAATCGACTCAATCACCCACTTAGTCTGGAAAAAGGGAAAAAAAAGAGGGAAAAAATAGGAAAACTGAAAAACAAGGAAATTCCACGAAAGCAGAGGAAAATCGGAGAAAACAAAGAAGAAATCTATGAAAATGGAGGAAAATCACAAAAAAAATAATGGAAAACAAGGGGAAACCCGATAAAGGAGGATGAAGGAAGTAGGTGGAAAGATAAAAAGGGGCAAGCCTGAGCTGGTTTGACCTGAGGGGTGGCGGTGACGAACAAAACGACGATGGAGGAGTAAGAGAGAGTGGATCTGGTCGGCAGCCAGTTGCACCACCGATAGGTAGGGAGAAAGAGATAGATCGCAGAGAAGAGGGGATCGAGAGAGAGAGATGAAAAAGAAGAACGAGAAGAAGAGATCAAAAAAGAAAGGGAGGACCATAGATGAGGGAAGAGAGGAGAAGGAGGTGTGTGCGGCTGCATTGTAGCTAAGGATGCTATAGTGCGGCGGGATAGGGGAGGGTCTAAGAAGGTAGGGTTTTGGGGGTTTAGGGTTTTAAGGCTTGTTTTTTTTTAAAAAAAAATAAAAAAATAAAACTACTCCCCTCAAAGAATATTTACTCCAAAATTTATTTTTTTATTTTTTTATTTTTAAAACCAAATTCCACTATATTATTTTATTCGTTTAGTCATTACACTAAAATAATTCGCACACCTACATATGGATACATTTTTAAAGGAAAACCTCGAATAATGGAAGGTCAAAATTTGAAGCCGACATTGTGTGTTCGATAAATTATAAATCGAAAACCTAGGAGAAACGAATGTCAAAAGTTGGGAGAAATCGTGTGATTTTCAAACGTTTTTCATGACAGTACACAATCATTCAAAATTACTAAATTACTCCTTCAAGCTCCTGAGCTTGGGTCCAGACAAACTGAGGCCCACCACGAGATCCACACACTCCCCAAAGTCACCAAAGTCCTGAAAATAACTTGGAGATCTAGAAAATCTCTCAAAAATCGGGTAACTACGGAATGGGTCATTACAGTTAGTTTCATTTTTAATTATAACTCAGGTCTCTGCAATCTAATATCAAATATTAAGATATAAATCTAACACAAAATCCTATTTTGAACAATCTAAATAAATTTTAACATGAATCAAACTTATTTTAAAGGTGTAATCTAAAATTTAGAGAGAAGGTCATTTCCCTTACAGTACTTTGTATATGTATTTTGTTTCAAGTGTTTATTAAATATTTTTAAGAACATTAAAAATTTCAAGATATGGTTTAATATAAACTATTTTATCCATAACAAGATCAACAATATATTTTATATTATAAACAAACTTATTAATTCAAACTCAACTATGCTAGGTTTAATCAAAACCCGCTAAGATAGATACTTGCATAATCTGATAAATTTCATAATATGTAATATTTTTAAACGAAACCCAATGGGTGAATGAATTACGTGGAGCAGTCAGCACCTAAGAGAACAACGTGCACTCTCAGATACGGTTAAGTGTACAAGTGCATTCTAGCTGGGAGGGAAGCCTAATAGAGGTAGTATTGAAAATAATAATTAGAAAATTAAATGAAAAATTAGAACTACCAATTATTTAAATTATTTTATTTAATCAATTTAAATCAAATTTTAAAATCCATTTTAAACTAAATCATAGTTCAAATTAAAATATAACTTTCCCAAAAACTATTTTATTATATATATATATATATATATATTTCATTTAAAAAAATAATTAAAATAAAAAACTAACAAAATATTTAGAATAAAACTCACCCCAAAGCTGGTAGCACTAAAAGGAAGGGGATTTCCTTTACAAAGATGTAAGAGAGAGGGAAATTTGTGAAAGAAAGAAATGGCACGAAGGCGAGAGAAATGGGACAGTTGGATTTTATGAAAAGTTGCTGTAAAATTTTGCCTTCCCATCCTTTGGTATTTACAACCTATGATGGTAGGTTGTACTTGGTTTAAATCTAATACACATAGCCTATGCTATATATTCATAGCTCCCATGAATCACCATCAACGTGGCTGCTTCTATGCAGCTAGCAAGAGTCAGTTCCTTTATCATTTAAAATTTATTTTAACTTTTTTAATTCCTTTAAATTTATCTCTATTATTTAAACCAGGGGTTGAAATATCGGCCGATACGTATCGTATCGGCCGATATATATCGGTTTTGGATATGTGAATATCGGCTGATATGTATCGTATCGGCCGATATTCACAATATCGGCCTTGATATCGGCCGTATTATATCGGCCCGATATCAAAATATCGGCCGATATCGGCCGATATTTAAAAAAACAAGAAAGAAAGAGAAAAATATAGGCCGATATATCGGCCGATAACGATATATCGGTCGACATATCGTATATCGGCCGATACTGATTTTTAAACCCCTGATTTAAACTTATCTCCATTAATTAGACACAAAAGAGACTTGATTAAACTAATGTAACTACTCCAAAATGTCAGGTTTTTAAAAATCATAAACCTTATAAAAGTTTCAGAAATAATACAGTTTGGAAATTTTTAAATTTTAATACAAATAACATTTAGGTAAATACTCATAAATCAATTTTTTTTTTACTTAAAATACAAGATGATAGCTTAAAATACAGATTAAGCCGAAGTATATTTTCTTAAAATCTTTTTGACTGCTATAATTATTTTAAAATAATTATTTTCATAAATAGGGACTTTTTTATGATCAAATTATCAGTATTTCTATAAAAAAAATCAAAAACACAAATTAAAGGATCTTTTAAACTTAAATTCAAAATAATTAACAAAGTGTGAATTTGAAAATTTAATTAGCTTAGTAAATTTTTTTATAATTACACAATGATTAACACCACTAAATAATAATAATTGTGCAGGATTACAATTTTTCCTTTCCAACTTGAACGAGTTGGACCGAGAGCTACCGAGCTCCGATTGGGACGATCCTTGTCACGGCCCGACCCAACGGAAACGTGAGAAACAATAATATATTTTTTTTCTTCAACTCTGAAGTATACACAACTCATAGTCCAAACATGTGACACCTACACGACTTGCCAGATCCCTACGATCCAAGGACTTGTTGGACCCTTGATTTGATCGAACTAAATTATCAGCTGCCTACGTACTCCAATAAAGATCAGATCCTGCATAGTTCTCAATTCATTTATTTCATGACACTAACCCCATGCTATTCATGATGTCACATCAAGATATTCTAATTACCCTATCCTGGGCCTCATCAATAGAATAGATCTCATCTATCACAGGTCTAGCCAATCACGGGTCTATACCAACCATGGGAACACCATCAACCATGAGGTCAATGTCACACATGGGATAAACCTCAATCATGGGACCTATACCCGAACATAAATACATCCCTTCTCAGGGACAATACTCTAAATATGGGTCCAATCCTCTATGAAATCAATGCCCTTCATGGGAATATCTATTCACGGTATACAATACTCATCTATGGTCACAAAGCCCTACATGAGAAAATAATATCTATCTATAGAACCGTCACGTCCACCATGAGACCAATACGTCAACCATGGGACTACTATATCTATCATGGGGTCAATATGCCCACTATATAATCAATATCTAGACTTGAATCCAATATGTCTACCGTGGGAACAACATCCATGGGATTCATCATCCATCTCTGGTAACTCTCCATCCGTGAATATCATCTATCCATGGGTATAATCCATCCATGGGCATAACTCATACATTAATATGTCTATCATAGGACTAACAAATCTACCATAAGACCAATACGTCTAGTATGGGACAAACATGTCCACCATAATACCAATACGTCTACCATGGAACCAACATGTCTAACATAAGACCAATACGTCTACTATGGGATCAAGATGTCCACCATAATACCAATATATTTACCGTGGGACCAACATGTCTAACATAAGATCAATATGTGTACTATGAGACCAACATGTCTACCATAAGACCAACATCCGGGCATGAATCCAAACCACCATGAGAAACATCATCCATGGGTAACACTCTAGCTGTGAGTATAATCTATTCATGGGTATAAATCATCCATGAATATAATTTCTCCATTGGTATAATCCATCTATGGGCATAACTAATCCAAGGGCACATCATCTACCATGAGTTCTTCTATCCGTAGGAACAACAATCGAATGAATCACTACGTGAATGTGGCAATAATATCAAATCATCATATTATATCATAAATATACCACGACTCCTAACAAGACTTAAGGCCCATGACTTACTAAGGGGGAAACCCACGACTAGCGTGATCAAATCTACCTCGCCCTGTACCCCTTCACCTCATGGGTGATTCAGTCAAGCTCTAAGGCGGTCGGACTGCGTTTAACGAAGTTGGCACCACCCCATGGGGTAAAATAATATCTAGCTCTGCTCATCAACGCACATCAAGTGTGCTAAATATCCATGAGAACACCCTCCAGCACGTAGTATGTGAGGGACCTACTCCTCGACGGGAATCCTACGGGACCAAGTCTCCGTGGCCGACCCCACCGTCTCGAATATCTCTCTGAAACGGTCAGTCAACCATCATAATCACGTGAGGAATGTACCCATGCCACGTTTCAAAATCAAGTGACCAAGTCACATATACATCTCAATGCCGCAGTCTTCATAAGTTCATATCGAGGCTCCACGGTCTCACGGCTACTCTAGGCCTCACTCATGGAATCTATATACTTATCTCATCCTTTTAACTATATAAAGTTGAGACACAATGATCTACGTTTCCGTTTTCAACGGACTGAGACATAACGTTATCAATATCACGTGAGGGACATACCCATAACACGTCTCAATTATCAATATCATGTGAGGGACGGACCCATACCATGCCTCAATATAACCAATATCACGTTAGGGACGCAACCATACCACGTGTCAATCATCAATATCACGTGACGGACACACCCATACTACGCCTCAATATAATCAATATTACGTGAGGGATGCACCCATACCACGTCTCAATCATCAATATCACGTGAGAGACACACCCATACCACGTCTCAATATAATCATCACGTGAGGGAAGTATCCATACCATGTCTCAATATAATCAAGTGACCTAGTCACATACATCTCAGTGCCAAAGTCTTCATCTGTCCATCTTAAAAAATTTCACAGTTCTCTAGCCACTCTAAGCTTTACTAGAGTAACAAACATATATGTCTCATCATATCGAAACTCCCAAGGCATCATAACCTCTTCGGGCCGCCTTCGAGGGATCCAACATCTAGCATTAGGGTCTATATTAGGGAAGGTATATCCCACCAATCCCTTTCTACCCTTCACATTTGCTCAACATCTTACATTATTCTTAATATAAATGGATGACACAATGCATCTTTTGATCGAGCTGAGTCACAATGCTCTCAGTTGCCTACGTACCACATAATGGATCAGATCAACCGTAGTTTATATTTTCACATTTGGGTTGACATTGGGGAGTGATCATACTTTTACTTTGAGTAAATCAAATAAGGCTTTCTTAGCATTTACATTACATTCTATGCATTCTCAAACATGCTAGTCTATCCCCATTGTAGCACAAGTTAACCCCTTTTGGGTTCTAATATACTTAACCTTAACTCACTCATATCACTTAGCCTAATCTTTTACCAAGTTCCTCTTCAAATCATGGAAATTCATTCTACACATGGTTAGGTCGATCCACTAGAACCATTATCAATATAGGTACTCACTAGTGATGTACACATCATCATATAATCCAAGCATTGCATAAAACACATTCATCATGCTTATTATATAAGTTACCCATCTAAGAATTCCAATCACAATAATTAGAATTCATTTGATACATACATTACTCATAACCATACACAAGTATGGGAAGGTTATCAAGGCCTTACATTACACATCTTTGGCAATCTTGATTTATCATACATTCTATCATACTTTAACACATTACAAATCTATGAATTCTTAATTATAGTAAACATCTAATCATAGGGAACTTGGGAAACTCATACATATGTATCTGATATAATATATTCACATTAGTCACACATAGACATAAAGAGGTCAAACCATAACCTTATCCAACTATATATTGGAATGTGCATAAGGCAACATTCACTCAAGCATATTATCACACACATTGTGAACACAGTTTTTTACAAATATTCACAATGCTCTAAGTGTATGGCATTTTTCAATTTTACCCAATGTTATCAAACTCGAATCGTATCGAAATATTTCAGATGTGTGAATTGTGAACTGAAAATCGTAAAATTGTAAAATTCATATATCCTCTTATTCCCATAACCATTTTGTTGACCTAGGCCATTACAATCCTGGACATTTCTAAAAGTGCAAACCGTAATCTTCATGATTAACGGGTTAAAACATGATTTATTAAAATAAATCTCATTAATTAGACTTAATTCGGGTCAGGGTATTACATCCTACCTTCCTTAAAGAAATTTCGCCTCGAAATTTAAAATAAATCTCGTACCTTTACTCCTCGAATAGACTAGGGTACAACCTCTGCATTGTTGACTTGGGCTCTCACGTCACATGTTGAATGTCACAATGTTGCCACAACACATGTACTAGTAATATATTTTTCTTTCTGAGTATTTGAGTCCGAGATCCTTGTATCTCTATCGTACTTCTTCAAAAGTTAGATCTTCAGAGACTTCAATGTCCTCATAATTCAACACATGAGATGGATCAGGTTCGTATTTCTTCAGCATAAACACATGGAATGTATTATGTACTCTTGCCATGGTCTGAGGGAGTTCTACCTGAAAGGTGACTTCTCCTGATATTTTTAGAATTTCAAAAGGGTCCAACATATCGAGGTGATAGTTTCCCTTTGACCAAAACTTTGTACACCATGGCGTGGTGCAACACGTAGGAATACTCGGTCACCAACCACAAATTCCAAAGGTCCTCGCCTTTTGTCAGCATAACTCTTCTGTCTGCTCTGAGCTGTCTTGAGACGTTGTCTTATCACTTCAACTTATTCAGACGTTTCACATACCAGATCTGGTCTTAATAGTGCTTTGTCTCCTACTTCTGTCCAATATAGAGGTAATCTACATTTACCATACAGGGCTTCATAGGGTGCCATTTGTATACTAGAATGATAAATGTTGTTGTATACAAACTCAATCAATTGCTAAATTGTCCTCCCAACTTCCCTGCATGTCCATGACACATGCTCTTAGCATGTCCTCCAATGTTTAGATGGTTCTCTCTGATTGACTATCGGTCTGGGGGTGAAAAGCAGTGCTAAAACATAACTTCGTCCCCATTTCTCTTATTAATCCCTACCAAAATCTTGACACAAATCTAGGGTATCTATCAGATACAATAGATATAGGTACTCTATGTAATCTAATTATATCCTTAAGATATAATCTACTCAAGGTAGTCAAAGAATCTTTCTTTTTGATGGGCAGAAAATGAGCTGATTTTGTTAACCGTTCAACAATTACCCAAATAGCGTCATTCTTCTTAGCAGATTTTGGAAAACGTCTCACAAAATCCATAGTGATATGCTCCTACTTCCATTTAGCTACCGGAAGAGGTTGTGTTTTACTACTAGGTCTTTGATGTTCAACTTTAACCTGTGGACAAGTTAGACATTTGGATACAAAATCTGCCACTTCACGTTTCATGCCTCTCCACCAGAATAGTCGAACCAGATAGTGATACATCTTTGTACCACCAGGATCTAGTGCAAACCGGGAACGATGGAAATGATCAAACACTTTTTCTTGCATCCGTTAGACACTAACACAAAAAACCTATCAGTGAAAGTCAAACATCCATCCGTCCTAATCTTCCACTCTCCAAGTTAGCTCCATTAGAGAGTTGAATCACCAAATCCTTCGCCTCTAAATCATTCTGTTGTCTTTCTAACATTAATCCGACTATTTCTGGTTGTAGAACCAAGTTCTGGATACGTACTGGCCCGTTTCCTTCGATCAGCTCTAGACAGATAAGATTTCCAACATTTTCCATTGCAAAAATGCCATACATACTATATTGCTATGTGACTTACTACTCAAGGCATCTGCTACCACATTAGCTTTACCCGGATGGTTGTAGAGATTGAAATCATAATCTCCTAGATATTCCATCCATCTCCATTGTCTCATATTTGGATCCTTCTGAGTAAACAAATATTTGAGACTATGATGATAAGGAAATACATTAAAATTCTCACCAAATAAGTAATGACAATAGCTGTCAGTTCCAGATCATGAGTTGGATAATTTTGCTCACGTCCCTTCAGTTGTCTGGAACCGTAAGCTACTAGATTTCCTTCCTCCATTAAAACTCAACCCAAACCAAATTTAGAAGCATCACAATATACATCATAACCTCGTCCTTACTCAAGTAGTGTCAATACTAAAGAGGTGGTCAATTTCTCCTTTAAATCTTGAAATGTTTTCTTATAAGCATCACTCCATTCAAACTTGATGTTCTTTCTCATCAGTCGAGTCATTGGTACAATAATCTGGGAAAAGTGCAGAATAATTTTTCTATAATATCCCGTCAATTCCAAAAAGCTTCGAATCTCAAACACACTCTTGGGCCTTTCCCAATTCTTCATTGCTTCTACCTTTGCTGGATCCATCGAGATCCCTTCTGTGTTAAGAAATTGTACATGAGTTAACCAGAGCTCACGCTTGTTAAATTTATCGTACAATTGATGATCTCTATGGGTCTGAAGAACAATACGTAGATGACGTTCATGTTCTTCTTCAGATGAAGAATATATCAAGATGTTGTCTATGAAAACTGTCACAGAATTCTCTCAGATATGGCCTAAAAACTCGATTCATCAAATCCATAATGTAGCTAGTGCATTGTTTAACCCAAACAGCATCACCAGAAACTCATAAAGACCATACTGTGTTCTGAAAGCTGATTCAGGAATGTCTTCTTCCCGAATCCTCAACTGATGATATCCCGACCTCAAGTCGCTTTTAGTGAAATATTTCGATCCTCTCAACAAATCAAACAGATCATCTATTCTAGGCAATAGATATTTTTTATTTGTAGTTACCTGATTCAATCTTCGGTAATCTATACACATTGTCATGGATCCATTTTTCTTTTTTTCACAAATAGAGCTGGTGCGCCCCAAGGTGAGTTACTTAGTCGTATGAAACCGAGTTTAAGAAGCTCATCTACTTTTGGAGCTAACTCTAATCCATTTAGGTGGTGCCATCCGGTAGGGTGCCATAGAAATGGGAGATGTCCCTGGCTGTAGAATAATAATAAACTTTATCTCTCGGCGTGGAGGTAGCCCAACAAGCTGGTTAGGAAACACATCCATAAACTCACACACCACCCGAGGTACATCAGATTCTACGCCTCCTACATCTTCCCAACCCATACTAGCCACCATACTATCAGGATGTGCCCTAAGGCTAGAAAATTTACTTCTCATCTTCTCATAGGGCATCAGCTTCTCTATAAACCCTTCATGTAACACTTTGAAATTCCATGTTATCAATATTTACGGAATTTGCCATTTAAATTGTGAGTTAATGGATATGAACCTTAGATGGGTAAGGTGTTGGGTCAATGGCCCAATTAGGACCCAACGGTTATGGTATAAGGTTCAATTTAAAATAAATGGGTAAGGCGCATTTATTTGGGCCAAAATGCCCAACTGGGACCCAATGGCTTAACTTGGTTGACCACCAAGTGAGTTCATGCCTAATTAAATGGGGCTGAATTAAAATGATAATGCAATATATCTATAAATAAGGGATCTGGATTAAGTGGTATACGCATAGTGTGGAACTTGGAAGATTGCATACGGTTATAGAGACTTGGAGTGGAAGCCAAGGTAAGCATATGCGTATGAGGTGTATGAGAATAAGGTGTCAACGGATGGAAGGTATGGATGGAAAGATTTTAGGAATGGGATATGGTGCATACGGATGTGGGGTTTTAGGATGACACACACGCATACACAAATCAAAGAGGGATCACAACAAGATTAGGATGTAGCTGATATGGTAGATAATATATTGGCTGGAAATCCTAAAGATTGGGTTTGATATTCGAACAAGGATTGTCCTAAAATGGGCAACACGATGAGTTTGGATTAGGCAATGACATTTGATTGCCTAATCCAAATAAAGAGGATGTCTAAAAATTAAATATAGGTGGTTTGGCCGTGTATGAGATATACACATCCACAATGATGCGCTGAAAGGTGTCCCTTCCTTTGATTAAGAGCGGTATTAAGGAATTGCTAAATTGAAGTTCTCGGCATCTTCTAGAGATAGGACCGAGTGGAAGTTTTATAAAAGAGAGGCAGCAAGACAAAGGGGGGCACGACATACACAAATCAAGGGAAGGATTGACGTTGGGTGCTCTAGCAATAAGGAGTTCTCGGCAGTGTTCAGAGAAGGAGAGGGCAGCCAGCCGTGTGAAAGATCAAGTGGAAAGAGTAATACATACAAAAGAGGCTAAGGAAGGAAAGGATCGGAAGAACAAGTCAGAGCGAAGGAAAACTGGAGGAGTCACGGAACCGGTAAGCATTTTGATAATTTTGTTTAAAGAAAGGAACCATAGGGTTCGGCCATGGTGTATGGCCGAACCCCATGGAAGAAAATTAAGGGATGAATATAGTAATTTAATGGAGGGATGAACCATAGGGTTCGGCCATATGTATAGCCGAACCCCATGGAAAGACATTGGTTATTTTATGGGTTTTTGAGGGATGAAAACCATGGAATGTTATGAATGTTTTAAAAGGGGGACCAAAGTCAAATGAGTGAGGTTCGGCCATGGTGTATGGCCGAACCCCACTAGGGTTTATTTTATGGACTTGAAAATGGTAATGGATGAAATGGAGAAATTGGAAAGTTAGACATCATAGGGTTCTGCTATGGTGTATGGCCGAACCCCATGAACCAATTTTATGGGTCAATTATGGATCTAATATGTCTATGGGTATTTTTAATGAATGGTTCACCAAACCAAGGGATGAAGAGAATTATTAGGGTTTTATTTTGTGAATTATGAATCAATCATGAATCTATGTAATGGATCAATTTTGGACCTAAACATGAGGTGATGGAAACCATGGCAAAATTGTAAATAAGAGTGAAAATGATAGACCATGGGTTCGGCCATGGTGTATGGCCGAACCCCATGGGAATGATTTATGGATTTAATAGATGAATGGTTAGATTAATGGAATGTTAGCCATGGATAGAAGAATGGCAATATGGTAATTAAGTGGAAGTAATGGACCATGGGTTCGGCCATGGTGTATGGCCGAACCCCATGAGGAAGGTTTGATGGACTTAGGGTTTATGTATGTTGAATTAAATGAATGGGAAGTGATATGATCTTGGACTTTAGTTAAATGAGCAAAAAGGGAACTAAAACCAAAGGGGTGAGGTTCGGCCATAGAGTATGGCCGAACCCCACAAAGTTGGGTATATGGACATTAGACATGATAAGAAATCAATTGGAACATGGGTTTAATTAATTGTTGTGTAATAAGATGACGGGACCTCACAAGGGGTGTACGATCGTGAGCGGTTACCGGACGAAAGCACAAGGACACTTTAGTGGTCTTTGATAGGATTCTATTTCTTTGAAACCATGGGTTTATGTACAATGTTTTTATCTTATTTTGATGAATTTACGTTGTAAAAGATATGTTTCAAATGTGAGTTTTAATGCTATGTTTACAATATAAAATAACATGTGTTTCATTAGCATCTCATGCATGGCATAGGGTGAAGGATATGTAACCGGAGGGGCCACACTCCTTCGGGGCATCCGAAAGACCTATGTGGCGGTACCTTGATGATGAGAATTCCATCAAGAGGTTATTTGTACTTGTGATGGGTGGGACGTATTGCATTTGACATCATGACATGGCATTGTTTTATATGGTTTTTGGTTTTAACTTTATGTTATTATGCATGTTTTGTACTAACCATGTGTTAGCCCTAAATGGAATACCTACTGGGCGCGTTGTTCTAACGCCCTACTTCTACCCTAATGGATGATACAGGAAACGAGGGGAACGATGAACGCGAAAAGGCCTAAGCATAGGAGCTTGGATGCTTTTAGTTTTTATTTTGCTTAAGATACTCATGGACTTTTAATTTGAGTAGCTAGAATTCGGCATGTAATAATTTAGATAACTTTGTTATGGACTGAATGGTTTGTTGGATATTTTAAGTTAAGTTTAATTATGATTGAACACTTGACGTACTTTGCTATCTAAAATGGAATAGAATTAGGTTCTATTATAATTCCGCAGTTATGATATTAATCCACATGTTTATATTGTTATGTGTGAACCGTTTTCATGGACTTAGTCCATGCACACATAGGGTTGGCCAGTTAAGGGTCGGACTTTAGAAGTTCGGACTTAGCTCGCGTCGTGACGTCCCGTTCTCTATCACTCTTCATTTTTTTTTAAAAAAAAATAGACTTTGATTTTCGGAAAGCATAGTGAAAAAGGGCGGAGCGTTACACTTCATTCGTTGGAGAGACCCCAAAAATTCTCCTCTAAGAGCAATCAATCAAGATTTGATATACTATTAACTAGTACATGCCTAGGATGATGTCAAAGTCCGTCATTTCTAAGTCTAGAAATTCATAGGACAAATCTATACCACAGATCCTCAAAATGCATGACTCGCATTTTTGGTTTGCTAGATCCTTTTTATCCAAAAGTGACACTACTATCTAGGGTTTACTTACTTCTACCGGTTGCAAATCCAACTTATCACAACAAGATCTAGAAATGAAAGAATACGGAGCACCGGTATCAAATAACACTCGTACCATAAGGCTAAAAAGAGATAGTGTACCTTCCATCAATGTGTTCTCCATTACCTCTTCCATCTAAATCCCAATTGTGTAGACTTTTCCCTGAGTGGTCTGAGGACGTCCTTGTCCCCTTCCTTACCTTCCTTGTCCATTCCTTGGTGGTCCTTTCCTAGGCGCCACCGAGCCCTTGGAGGTTTGGTGAGATCGTTTGCCATAGGATGACTACATAGCAAACTGCGCCCGCCTCATGTTCTGTGAAGGTATGACCATGCCAAGATATGGAAAATCTCTGAGAGCATGTCCTGTCTACTTGCAGTGGTAACACGTCCTTTCTCTTGGTGTTGGTCTTGGATTCAAAACTTTGGTTGTTTGTTTCAACACATATCCATTCCTTGAATGGATTACCAATTCCATGGCTCTAACACGATTTAGCCATCCATTCCAATCAAATATAGAACCCATAGGTTCGGCCAGACCATGGCCAAACCTATGGTTTCTTTAAACTTATATCTATGTTGTTAAACTTCTAAACATACCTTCTTTCCCATCTCCTTCTTTTCTTTTGTTCTGTTTTTTCCTTCCTTAACCCTTCTTCTTCCTTTGTTCTTCACTGATTCTCCCAGCACCGAGGTGTAGGTGGGTGAGAGGGAGAAAAGAGAAGAAGAAACTCTTGTGTACAAGAGATGGAGTGATCGGCCAAGGGGTGTGGAATGCCCCTTGGTTGGTATCTTTTAAGTAACAGCCTTAGACTATTCAATTTCCCTCATTGTGTTTTTGTCTAACCAATGAGTCCCTTGGTTTAACCAAGGAGACTCTTGGCTTCATGCCTCTTTGTCTTCCAACGATTTCCTTGGTTCCATGTCCCTTGAGATGGAAAACTCCTCACATTCCCAACTCAACTCAAGCCATTTAATCTTGAACTCAAGTCTTGAACTCATTCATAGTTGACCAAGTCAACCATGACATGGCCGACCATGCACCACATGGCATTCGAGTCCCACCTTGGCCATGTCACTAGATGATGTGGCACCTTGCCTAGTTGGCTTCCATGTGATGACTTGTTATGCCACATGGCAATGCCACATCACCCACTTGCCATCTCACTTGATGAGGTGGATTTAATGTATTGGATCTTAATTGGGTAGCTGACCCAATTACTTTGACCTTCCCCAATTACCTTAAAATTAAGTTCACTATGACCCATTGGGTCCCAATTGGGTAGTTGACCATTTAATTAAACTCACCCAATTTATTTAAAATCAAGTTTACCCATGATCCATTGGGTCTTAATTGGGTAATTGACCTAATTCCTTACCCATCTAAGGTCCATTTCAACTATTAAATCTTAAATTCAATTAATTTGCAATTCAAATGGACCAATCCAATATATTTATAAGTGATGAAAATCCGGGGTGTTACAAGCTGATGGTTGGCTCCCTTTAAAGAATGGCCTCTTGTGGTTGAACTTCGCCTTCTTATTAGAAGAGGGTTTCTGGAAACCTTCGGTATTCTTGTTGGTGGAGTCTACAACTTCTACCTTTGGAGCCCGCTCGATGATTTCTTCCAATGTGTTGACCGTAAACCCAGCTACTTGTCGCTGCAAAAATGAACTTAGTCCATTCTCACAATGCTTAATTCTCTCCGCTTCATTAGCTGCTATCCAAGGAACATACTGCATTAGTTCAATGAATTTTGTGGCATACTGTGCCATAATATCATATCCTTGCTACAAATTGAGAAATTGTCTCTTCTTAGCTTCCTGTGCTGCCTTACGGTAAAAGCGATCGAAGAAAGCAGCTAAGAATTTTTCCCAAGTCATGGGCTTATGATTCCGAGCCAGACTTTTAGTTTCCCACCATTGTAGGCATTTCCTTCCAGTTGATAGGTGGCCAAGGTCACCCGCAAGTCTTCTGCAATGGCCAGAGTATTAAAGATCCGACCAATATGGGTGATCCAATTCCTTGCTGCACTTGGATCTTTGACCCCCGAAAAACTTGTAGGGTTTAGTCTTTTAAATTCCTTTAGAGTCGTAATGGCTCTTTCTTCTTGGGTTCTAGCTAGAGGATTTCACATATCCTCGGCAATCCTCTAGAATGCCTCCATAGGGTACATCTTGACTGGCGCGGGGTTGAGGACCTATCCTCCTTCCTCGGCTTTTGGTATTTCCGAATGGTTCTGACATTTTTATGTCATTCACATTTGTAAATATCACATATTAATCAGAAATTTTATCAAGATATACAATATGAGTTGTGTTCTAACTTAAAACACATATATCACACAATACTTCATAACATTTCATTAGATATTTTATTTATTTATTTACATAATGTAGGGTTTTATCATACCCTTATACAAAACATCAAATATATACATTTTTTTTATATATTTACATATTCTCACTCTCATTCGCCACTAGTACTTTTATTTCCCTTGCTCAATCATTTGTGCATGATTGTGCATCGTAGTCAGTGCCTGTAACATTATGGGACCGATCTTCCAAATGGTCATCTTCTCCACAACTCTTGCATTGAATGATACCTCTACCCCCAAGGTTTGGATAAACTTCTTCATTAAGCCCATTGTGTCCACAAATTGGGCATACCACATAAGGACAGTCATTTATTGAATATCCCCATTGGTGGCAAAAGCACAAAGGGGTTGTCTCACTAAATAGACTAGTGAAGCAATAGGGGTGTGGTATGGTAACGGAAGAGGTTTTGTTGAAGATGATATTTCTAGTATTCCTCTTGATATTGGTTCCCTTTGCACGCTAGAGCTACTGGTAGATGAATCCAAAACTATAGGATTTCCTTGGGTATCCTTCTCTTCTACTCGACCCCCTAACATATATGTCCAAAACAATTCATCAGAAACATTAGATGATACTGTCAGCACAAAATAATAGGATTCTCCTTTAATCCAATTATTCTATCATAAGCTCTAAACATGTATTTACCATTCACAGTCTAAGAGCTTAAACAAAAAGCTTTGATACCAAATGTAACGACCCAACCCGTTTGTGGGCTTGGAACGCTACTAATTTTTTTTATCACTAGTGAAATTGAACTGCTAACTGGACTGGATCATTAAGATAAACAGTTAAGCCCAAAAAAAAATATCACACATGCTCTTCACACATGGACTCAAACATGTACCATATATCTACCCATATACAACACATATAATACAAACAATATTTCCATAACATAATCAAAACATATTCATATTCATATCAGAGATGCTAACGATCACATAACGGTTTAATACATGCCTGGAATAAGTACCACAAGCGGTACTTATACAAATTGTGGTTTATTGACCAACAAAACAAAAAGAATGTATTTCCCATCCGTGGGAGATACAAGCAACATCAGCGGTTTTCTCATCCTAAGCCTGAACTGGAGGTTCTTCTTCCTCGGGTACATCTCTTGAAATGTGAGAGGGTGGGAGATGGAGATTTGAGCTACAAGCCCAGTGAAGATAACATAATACAATAATCAACATCAGGTTAGTATACGCAGTTTTAATCAACAATATCATAATGGTCTACTTATACCATTTTATCAAACTTGAGATCATAATTGGTCTACTATACCAATATATCAATTCACCAAAACCACTGCCATACCATCGTAACACCGAATCACTATACTGGCTATAAATGCATTAAGTTCCTACACAGTCAAAATGTATCATCTTGCAAGAGCACGAAAGACCCCAATAGTCCAGCCTAATGCCCGACCTACTGTCAATATGTGACCTATTTTGGCTGGCCTATTGCCAATAATATATGACCTCACCGGTCTACCATAGCCCAGCAGCTAAGTGTACGTGGAGGCAATATCAACATCATAAATGCTTAGGTTCTCACTTCGGAACATTTCATCATCAATATCACAATGCTATACATGATAAACATCATCAGTATCAATATGAAAATTTCATAGCAATATATCAAGTCCAGGCATATAAGTGGGTTCATTTATCGTTTATAGACTAGTAAGCCTCGACTCCTTGACACCGTGTATTTCTTCCATTCTTTAACAGTTAGAACAAATTTCCATCACTCACTTGGAAGTTGTGTCAAGTCTCGCATTCCGGCCTATTCGGTCTTTTCCATATCATATATAATCCATGAAACCACTCATTGCACTAGATCTACCAAAAACCTGATTTTACCCATACTGTATTACTAAGTCTCCTCACAGAATAACGCAGGTATCGTGGGTATCTGCTACACATAAATAGGAATACAATGAATATACATTCATAATCAAACATAATACACACTCATAGACAGTACAATGTACATCATAATATTTCAAATCTTTTTTATTTATTTTCCAAAAAAAATCAAGGGAAATGGCTGTGAGTCTTCATAGTAGGTTACTACTTCTTTTTAGTTATAATAATCAATCAATCAATAAAGTAATCAGTGCCTAGTCTCATATTTATTCTTAGCCAGGGTAGACTATTGAGAATTTGCCCAAAGGGTAAGGATACACATATTGCCTTCTGGATTTGACCATGGAGACATATTGAGTTAGGTTTAGAGAGATAAAAGGTGCTCAGGCCACTACTCATATTATCTTCTGGATTGGACCATGGAGATATATTGAGTTAGGCCTAGAGAGAAAGAAAATCACTCAGTGCCAGATCCTTTATTTTCTACCGAGTGGCGAAATTAATCATTGCACTACAGATAGCTATCGGGAGGCGTTTCCGCTGTGCTACAATTAGAGGGTTTCAGTTTAGAAGTGATCACACAAAGCTGTATGAAACTTACAAGGGTTAGTTTCATTTTTAATTACAAATCATGTCTTTGCAGTTTAATATCAAATATTAAGATATAAATCTAACACAAAATCCTATTTTAAACAATCTAAACAATTTTTAACATGCATCAAAACTTATTTTAAAGGTGTAATCCAAACGTAATACCCTGATCCGGATTAGGCTAAATCAATATGATAAATCATATTTTAACCTTTTAATAAAAAATATTACGGTTAGAGTTTCATGAAAAGTCCAGGTTTGCCCCAATCAGAGCCTGAAAGCTCGACGATCCAACTCATCTAGTTGGAAGGGCAAAATGGTAATTTACCATTTGTCGACGCTATTTTACTATTTACCTAATTATTTGATTATTGTTGAGTAATATTGATTTCCTTAATTAAGGGTTTTAAATTCTAAAATTTATAAGTGTATTATTATATTATTTTCAGAAAACGTTATTAAAAAACTACCCGAAAAGATCCTGAAAGTGAATAAATAATTATTCTTAAACAATTTTAGAAATGAGAAAATTTTAAGAAAAATATGTGTTTTAGACTTTATTATAACTCATTGTTTTATGTTTTCAAATTTTGAAAATAAAAGTTTTAAACCCTTTTAATAAATACAAATTAAATCAAGTAAATAGTGACAAAATGTGAATTTTGTTTAAATTAATAGATTTTGATAAAATTTAAATCTCCAAAAATTTATGATGTGTAGATTTTTAACACTCAACATTTGTGTTAAGTTGAATTATATTAATTTAGTTAAATAAATCATGTAATTAATTAAAAATTGAAATAAGATAAAAATGGACTTATTTGCAAAAACTATAGAAAGACTATATTGCAAAATTTTCAAATGATTAGACCGCCTACGTGACCATAAGCTGCTGCTTCAGCGTCGAATCATGCAAGCTATGGACGTAGCTTGTAGATGAGGTGTCCTCCCCATGGCCTTGCTGAAGGGTCTACTACCCTACCTAGCCATGGCTATAAATCCAATCATCTCCCACCTGGAATCACCCACCGTTAGAAAAGAAACTATCCCTCCTCTGTTTCAAAAATTTTACCGTAGCTTTACAGTGGAAGATTTTTCAAGTTACTGAATTTCTACCCATGAGCAAAAGCAAAGGTAACCATTGTGTTCGTTTTCAAATTCTAGTCAGTTTAGGATCAAACAGAAGTAAATTTGGTTAAGATTTGAGTGTCAAAAATGAATTTAAAGTTTAGAGGAAAACTTGATTTTTCAAGTGTTTCATTGTTTTTCCTCTTAAAACCTAGTGTTTTTTATGAGTACAAAAGGTCCAATTTCATCCTAAAGTAAAGAGGACTTACTGAGGAGTCCATCCGACCTGAAGGTTGTGAAAAATGAATGCAGAAAACCTACTGTTTCTGGATTCGTATTTCATACAGTCATTTCCCATCACTGCTCAGTTGTTGGTGACAAAGGAAGAAGATAGCTCTCGGAAGTTTCGAAGGTAACATTTCGGAAGTTCTAAACTTCTGTTCGGGGTTCTGAAGTGTCCAGAGGCCAAATGTTCTTTCTGCCTTTGCTGTTCAGACCGGGATGTTCTGAGACCCTTCAGACGTTCTGAACTGTTCGGAAGTTGCGAGCATACCTCTGCAGGTTCCAAGACACACAGACCCACTGATTTTCTGTTTTCTATTTTTTTCTGTTCGGAAGTAGGCTCGGACGTTCTGAGACCTGAACTTCGAAAATTTCGAAGGACAGAACGAAAGTTCCGAAGCCATAGTATCTGGTTCCAAGGCATGTTCAGAGGAACCCAATTTTGATTAGGAAACTTAGTCTAAATTAGGATTTCATGATTTAGATCTTAGGTTTTAATGTAATGTTTATACCCTTATAATAATTAAAAGTGATACTAACCCCTCTTATTTGATATTATCTTATATACATATATAATATGTATTCACTTCCAGGCCGATACTCTCTATTTATAGCTGACTCAGCGCAATAGATATCAGTAGCTGAGCAATTAACTTTGCTGCTAGGTAGAAAAGAAGGGTTCGGGTATTAAGTGACCTCTACGCTTAACTCGCAATATGAGTAGTAGCCTAAGCATCTTATATCTTTAGGCCTAACTCAATACGTCTACATGATCATTTCTGGAAGACAATATGAGAAGTGGCCTAAACATCTTATTATATTTCTGATTTTTTGTAATTTAAAATGGATAGTAACCCATATAGGAGACTCAGATCCATTTCCCCTAGAGTTTTTCCAAAAAATAGGATAGAAAGATTGGAAATACTATGAGTATGTATTGTATTGTATCTATGCATACCGTTTGATTTTTTTATTATTTATCTGTTTGTATGTTTGACAGTTACTTCGATACCTACATTTTCGGTGAGGAGACTTAACATTATAGTATGAGTAAATCAGGTTATGAGGATCTAATGCAAAGAGTGGTTTCAAGGATCAGACTTAATGAACCTACTTTTATGCCTAGACATGATGCACTATTGTGAAAAATGCTTATTTATACTAACGATGTTTATCATATATTGTGATTATGAAGATGAAATACTTACGAGCTATGATAATATTGATACTGCTTTTACGTACCCTTAACTACTAAACTATTATCGGCCCAGGTGTGTCGATTACCGGCCCATGTATGTTGGTTTGTGTCTACTAGCCCAGGTGTGTCAGTTGCTGGCCCAGGTGTGTCAGTACCGGCCCAGGTGTGTCGAAGATGTACTTGTAATTTGTATTTTTACCATGTCGGAAGTTAATACTTATAGTCAGTGTAGTGTCTAGGTGTTACGATAGATGTTAGCAGTTATGAAATTATTTTGGAACCTTTGGAAGGATAAACCTTTTATGGGGTTATATTGATTTTGGCTAACCTGATATTCGTTACACTGCATTGTTATGTTTTTTCACTGGGTTAGTTAGCTCACACAACTCATATTTCAGGAGATATACCTAAGGAGGAGGAACCTCCATATCAAGCTTAGGAGGGATAAGCTGTTGCGGTTTCTGTGATTTTCTCTAGACGGGAATTTCATTCTTGTTTGACTTTTGGTTCTTTTGAACCATGTTATGTGTAAAGTACCTCATGTGGTACTTATTTTGATAGAGCATATCTGAACCACTATGTGACTGTTAGTAACTCTGATGAGAATAAAAGATATTTTATTTATGGAAATATTTGTTTGTATGATACGTGCTTGTAAGTGGGTAGATGGTTCATGTTTGAGTCCACATGTAAAGAGCATGTGTGACATTTATTTCTGGGCCCAACTTTTGATCCAGCCCAGTTAGGAGTCGTTAAGGATAATTAAAAAAAAAAATAGTAGCGTTCCGGGCCCACCTTTAGGTCGGGACGTCACAGCTTGGTATCAGAGCATTGGCTCAAACTCTAGGACTGTTATGGGTTATGCATAATTATAACCTATTTTTTTGGACTAGAATTATAGTTGTTACTAATATTTTCTATTTTGTGATACAGATATGTCAAGTAACGAAGAATACACCGAGATTTGGGATAAAGGGACCCCTAGCTGTCCAGTAGTATTGGATTCGACTACCGGTAACTCCAGCGTCCAAAATGAAAATGTTGGAGTTTTTCCAACCGTAGAGGAGTTTGTAGGGCAAATAGGCTCGCCCAAGTATACACCGTCCACCCCAAGTGTTGAGGACATGATGGTGTATGTTTGCGAACTGTACAACCAAGAAAGGCACTATTACACGTACTGCCCTTATCATATCAATGTAGTATGCCCTGTTTATGGATACTGTGGACATGGGAAGGAAAGGATCAATTGTCCTTATATCGGAGGACCAGGGATTGTCCCTTGCCTCACTTGTGGAGTGTTAGGACATATGTCGACGTCATATCCTGACAACCTCATTTTCAACTTTGATGCTGATGTAGGATCCTCTACAAAAAAACTAGGCAGGAAATTGTAGGAGAAGGGTTAGGGAAGGGGGAAACCTTTGTAAAAGTTTTAAATTTGTATAGAAGTATGTGTTGTATGTAGGGTTTTACTAACCCCACCAACCTATGTATATAAATAAAATTTGAAGTTATTAAATGTTAAATGCATGTTTATGATTTATACAACCTTATGATCTGTCTTGTAACTTTTTAATAATATTTACAAATGTAAATGACAGGAGAATGTCATGACCATTTGAAAATATTAGAGGCCAAGGAAGAAGGACAGGTCATCTACCCAATGATGTACCCAACGAAACTGTGTGCGTAACAATGGAGGCATTCCAAAGGATTGCCAAAAATATGTAGCGACTTCCTATTAGGACCTCGGAAGAGAGAGCCATTTCGGCTCTAAAAGAATTCAAAAGATTGAACCCGACAAGTTTCTCGGGAATTGAGGATCCAAGTGCGGCAAAGAACGGGATCACCCAAATCGGTCGGATCCTCAATACCTTAGCCATTGCAAATGATCTGCGAGTAATGTTGGCAACTTATCAGCTGGAGGGGAATGCCTACGAATGGTGGGAGGGAAAAAGTCTGGTTCGTAATCACGAACCTATGACTTGGGAAGAGTTTTCTGTGGTTTTCCTTGCCCGTTATTTCCTAAAACGGTCCAGGAAGCAAAGAATAGAGAATTTCTCAACATCCAACAAGGTCCGACACAATGGCACAATACACTATAAGATTTATTGATTTGATGCAATATGTGCCTTGGATAGCGGCGAATGAAGCAAAGAAGATCCAACATTTTGAAAATGGACTTCGACCTTTCCTACAACGGCAAGTGGTTGGGCTAACCTTCAACACTTTGGAGGAAATCATTGAACGGGCTTTGAAAGTTGAAGCGGTAGACTCCACCAATAGGAATACCGAAAGTTTCTAGAATCCTTCCTTCAATAATAAGGCCAAATTCAACCAAAAGAGGCCATTCTTTAAGAAAAGCCAACCTGCTGCTGGGCAATCAAGTCAGTCTGACACACGACATCTAGTGTGTTATTTCTACAATCAGCCTGGGCATACAACTAGAACATGCCTAATTGGAAAGGAAAATCGTGCTATCACTGAAAACAGACAGGACACATGCTTAGAGATTTCCCCTCTCTTGGTAGAGTCGTACCTTCACAAATCTCGGGACCAGTTCATTCTGTTACACAGTCATCTTTTGGTAGAGGTTCTCAGCATACCTCTAGAGGCTCGGTGGCACCTCGGAATGGACCACCACAGAACAGACAGAGGAGGGGACAGGGACGTCCTCAGACCACCAAGGAGAGAGTTTACACAATTTGTACTCAGAAGGAAAAACCAATCTCAATTTTGACCTAGTAAACATTCGAATCATGAAAATTTCATTCAATACAAAGTTGTAGCCCTTAAAGTCTTCTTTCTATCCCAAAATGAATCAAGTAAATAAGACATCAAAGTGAAAAATTGTAGGCAAAATACTTAGACTATGTCAAAACCTTTTGTTCAAATTCCTTCTAAATTTGTCTTTAAGTGATTATCCTCTAAAATTGGATTCCAAACGAAATTAGCCTGCAAAATTCTCCCAAATTCTTCCTCCATTCATTTTGACCATTGAATTCTCTTGTACGCTTCATCACCACCAATTGACTGGTCGGGTTAAGTTCCCGACAAATGAAAATATATGTAAAAAGTCCATTTTAAAGGAAACTCATATATTTACGTAAAAATGGGAAAAGAAATATAAAATAGATGTGATAATGCGTATCAAAATAAAGATAATAATGCAATTTTAAGTGATTATCATTATTCAGACCTCTGAATACCCATTCAAAGTTTCGAATACAATGGCTAGCTTTCTGAAGAATGAACAAACTCTTCGGAGTTCTGAATTCAAGAGAGACCAAGTACATAGGTTTGTTCACACTACATTCTCCCTAGAAGTCTGAATCCACCTCCTTGGAATTCTAAATCTCATAACCTCTTTCAAAATTATGAACAACACCATCAAAATTTATAGCACATTTTCACAAACCAAAATTATGGACTTTCATACTTAGAATTACATTTTAATCATACACTCCACTTATATGAGTCTAGATTCTAAGTCCAACCTATTTTGGGATCAATCCAGGGTCACCGAAGTCTATGAGGTCCTTTTACCTACCTTGGTTGGTCTTTCAACTGACTCACCATCTCAGGTGCTCCTTTGTCATCCAGGTCTTGTCACCATCTGGTCTTCATACTTCTAGAGGCACACAGGACACACAACATAGACTTTCTGGACCACTGAAATTGAATTTCGAGAACACAAAGTTCAACTATAACTCTGACAATTGTTATTCACTTAATGAGTATATGGTATCTCAATGACAGTTTGCTTTTGAAATACTTTGTTGGGCTTGGTTAACTAAAAACCGTACTGTTAATACACCTTTTGAGTTTATTATTAAACTTCATCCCAATGACAGTGAGTCATTGCAAAATACTTTTTATTGCCTAATTATGGTTTTTTAGTTTACCTCATAGTCACTCGCTGTGAAATTACTTAAGTTCCTTATATCATCTGATGGAGATTGTTGGCTAGCTTCGAAGAATGCCTGAAGCTAAGGCAGGTATGATTTTTCACGTAGCATGGCAGTGTAGATGGCGACGGTGGCACAGGCATCGCACATAGTGGAAGGCGTTGGTTGCTAGCTAGGCACCACCGAACTTGAAGGTTCAGGTCCCTGTCAACACAGGAAAGAGAGGGAATAAGCACCTTGTCCTCAATAGTAAGGGGGAGAGAGATGGAGAATATAGATAAAATTTGAGGTGTAAACGGACCTGGATCCGGCTCACGGACTTTCCAGCCTAGCCTAATAAATAAGCAAACAGGCCGGATCCTAACGTCCGTTTATTTATATGGATCGTACTCGGACAATCCATTTATATTCGGACAGTCCACGACCCCCTTGGTCTCTCTAAACGCAAGTGTACTCTCCACCTTTCGATAACGGCATGTGTATTCAATACACTCCTTAACTCGGAAAGATGAAAACCATTATGAAACCCTAACTCTCGAAACTTTCTCTCATTCACCCTCTCATCTCTTCCCTTTCTCTTGCCGTCACTCTTGATCTCTCTCTCCATCTCTTCCCTTTTCTCGCCGTCACTCTCGGCTGTGGGATTCTCTCCTTCGGTGGGTTCACTCTCTCTCACTCAATCTTCTCTCTCATTCTCTCAATCCTCTCGCTCAGCCTTCTCTTCTCTAATCGGATTTCACTCTCTAACTCTCACTCAATCCTCTCCCTCAGCCCCCTCTTCTCTGTCCGGATTTGCAGCAGCCAACAGCCGTAGTCCTACGTCCCCCTTTGATGCTGCCTGGGTTGCTCCTTCTCCCCGCCCTACCCATTTTTCACAGGTAATTTATTTATTTTATTTGCTTTTATTGTTTGGGTTTCCCTAAGCTCCAACATGTGATTGCTTCCTTTCGCTAGTTAAGATCAGAATGATATTTAAGGATTCTTTAATTGTATTGTTGAACTCAGTTACTTCATGTTCCATTTATTTAAGCACCTTATCCCATTAAAAGACACACCCTTTGTGGTTATATGTGTTTTTATTAAGTTGAAAATTGAGATTTTCATGTGATTTGCGTCTTATACATTTTCTTCTTTCAAGATTTTAAGTTTTTATTTGTGAAGAAAGGTGGCAAACACCATGCAAAGACCCAGAGAACCCACCATCTTTTTTCTTCTTTTGTCTATTTTCTGCTCATTACTGCACTCCCTCTCTCTCTGAACTAGAATCTCTGCAGTTTTGTACACAGGGCAGAGAAACAGAAAGCGAGAGAGAGAGAGAGAGAGAGAGAGAGAGGGGTAAGGAGAAGAAGAGATATAATAGCTTTTTATTGGTGGGAAGGGTTCCTCCTATATAGGCAGATTTTTTGAAAAAACCATTGATGGCAAAGTTCATCTTTGATATATGACCATCTATCGGATATAAGTAAAATATAATTAAGGCTTTTTTTTGATGCGCACTGCAGAGAAACAGGGACAGAGAACCTCAATTTTCTATAAAGCTAATAATTTGATGCCAATTAACTGCTACTTCATTATATAGAAGAGAACTGTTATTTTTTAATGGTAAGTTGGGTGTTTTTTTTTTAAAAAAAATACTATGAAAGCTAATAATAATGCCGCACTGTCACAAATCTTTACCACACATGGAGAAGAGATTGAAAGTTTTGAATGGAAACTTAGACCAAATTTTAAGATGACTTGGATGTGCAGCCTATTTAGCTGCAAAAATCACCAGCCTATTTAGCCTATTTACCATCAGATCTTAAAGCTAAGGAAGCACCTATGACAGAAAATCAGATGCTAGTTTATTCTTATTTTTGACGCGATATATACAGTGGTATACTAGTTTATCAAGTAGTTTGACTTGTTTACATTGATTGTTATCCCTGCATTATTGTCAGAAGAGCATAAAGTGAGTGGAGAAGCGTCTTTTAATTTCCAGGGGCAGGTTTGGGTAAATGATTTTCAATGAGCCACCTTTGATGTCCCAAAGCAATAGGATGATTCGAGTTTCTTTCAATTCAATCAATGTAAATGCAACCCCTTTGCATAATTCTCCTGTTATTGCGAATGGAGATGGATATGGCAGTGATGGTTCCAACTTTGCCCCTCTGTAACTGTCCTGACCGTTGAGTTACTTTATCAATGAATATACATTGTTGTTCTCTGTTTTGTTTTATAGAATTCATGAAATATAAGGTCCTGTTGGGTTTTAGGTAAAAAGTGCATTTGCCTAATTTTTTTTCTTTTAAATATATGTCAGGAACTGCAAAACAGTCATATTATAGGGTCTGCTTTCAAACAAATGCCATAGTGGCAGGTGCTCATTGCTGCAACTTGCAACTATATGGTTATTATGATTTTTTTTGTTAGCGAAGTTATGTAGGGACATGCTATGTGCTTTTGAAGTGATGCCAAGCATTTTAGTTTTCTTGCTTTTCTTTTGAGCCTTCGGTCATCCTTGAGCTAATTATGGATATCTTACCACTTGTGTTATACCTGCGCATCATTTCTAATGATTTGAATGTTATGTTGCTATCTTTTGCTGTACACCATCAATCCTGTCAATGCCTCTATCACGAGAGTTGGCTGGTACTATATGACCTGAATGATTTAGATAAGAACCCTCATATGACTGTAGGCTGCTCGAAAGAATGATGGGAGGACACCTAATGCCATTATTAGAAGGTTGCAAAAAAATTAGTTTTCTCCCATGCTTTTGTGAACGGCAGTTGAAGCGATTGGTTTTAATATTAAGAGTCTGAGTCGACTCATTGGTACGACTCGGACTCATATGTATCAGTTAGAACTCAACTATTTTCAGTGATTGCACTGTCAGAGAACTTCATGTTTATTGGGAATTTTGCTCTTCTGGGTGTTTATTCTTTTTTTTTTCGGAAAGATTATTATGCTATTAAGAATAGATCAGGATGAATTTCTCTGAACTGTGTCATTGGTAAGCTGAAGGAGGTGAAAAATGGAAGTCCAGATGAAGTGAGTGCTCCTCCTCCTCTGATCATCTCTTTGTTCATCTTTTCTACTAGCTGTGTATTAATGAACTGGCATTTCTTGTTCTTTCAAAACCAGGAAAAGAAACTTTATTTGAAGAAAGCGGTTGCATCAAGATGTAGGATGCCATAATTTTGTTGTTGTTGTTTGCATCATTTTTGTTCTTATTAATTAATCAATTGATTCTTTGTTGCAGGATCAACCAAGTTCAGAGAAAGAAGAGTAGTGGAGTAGCAGATTCAAGAGGGATTTGGAATTTTTGTCCAAGCGTACAACCTTTTACCTATTTTTTTTTTTTAAATGTTAGTGAGTTATGCACCATTTTCTTTGACCTGATGTTTGTCGATAAATGTAGTAGAGTAGTTGTCATTTCCATAAAAATAGTATTATAGACATATGAAAAGTTTAGCAATTTTAGTAAAAGGACTACAAAAATTGAAAATAGTTTATACAGTGAAGAGTAAAACGCGGGATGTCAAAATTGACATGTTTCATGAGGGGAAAACATCAATTCAAAATGTTCATATTTAATTTAAATACTCGAAAAAACTAAGCTGATTTAGTTTGAGTAAATTTTATTCGACTAAATTTCAAGGTTAGAAATTCAATTATCTTTTTTCAATTTTCTTTTAAATTTAATTAATTTTTCAACTTGATAGAATTTAAATGAAATTTGAATTTCAAATTTTTAAACTCTGGTTTAGGTTTAGAATAAAATCTGATTTTTTGGGCTAGTGGCCTAAAAATTAAGGTTAAAAGTTTTAATTTGGCTCCGATGGCATTGAAGTAGCACTAGGGGTAGAAAAATCGGCCGGGCCGAGATCCCGACCGATTTTTCGGTTCGGCCGATATTTTTTCTCTCTCCTACCCTTTTTTTTTAAAAAAAAAAATTCAAAAAAATTACAGTAAATGCAGATAATTATGGGCTTATTGAATATGTAATTTTTTCATAAAATATCGGACATTTACATCTTCTAATATATTTTTGAAGTTACGATAATGGAAAATTATATAATTAGTAATAAAATTGTGAATATTAGAAGGAAAAGCATATAAATGAGGAAAATTTGTAGAAATAATTTCATAATTTATTTTCTTAGTCAATGAGTGTTATTTTAAGTTAGGATATCCCTAGCGTGTGCCGAAAACACAGTATTTTACAAATAAAGATATCCCTAGGGTGTGCCGAAAACACATTTAGGAAAGTCAAAAGACCTTGAAGTCTTAAAGTATTTTTATCAGGTTATTGTAATTAGACCGGATATTCAATTTGAGAAATTTTGAAAATACACAGTGCTTAAAAAATAACTTTAAAGTTTTAAAGGAGATTTTATTATTTAATACACTGCACATTATTTTTTAAGCATCGTGTCTTTTCAAAATTTCTCAAATTGAATATCCGAACTAATTACGATAATCTGATAAATATACTTTAAAACTTAAAGATCTTTTGACACTCCTAAATGTGTTTTCGGCATACCCTAGGGATACCCTTATTTGTAAAATACTGTATTTTAAATATTTAAGAGTGTCAAGAGACCTTTAAGTCTTAAAATATTTTTATCAGGTTACCGTAATTAGTCTGGATATTCATTTGAGAAATTTTGGAAATACACAGTGCTTAAAAAATAAGTTTAAAATTTTAAAGGAGATTTTATTATTTAATCACTATGAATGGATACCTTAAAAATATTAGATGGTAAATATAATATTAAATTATTACAATAAGATAAATAAAAGAAAATATTATGATTTTTACTTTCTATTTAAAACAAAATTTTATTATAAAAGTAATTTTTTGAAAAAATATTAGGTTACACACGTGAGCTTTTTAGTAAGCTCACGTGAGTTACTTGTTCACACTCTTCTTTTTGATACCCTTCTTCTCTTTCCCTCTCTCTGCTAAACCCTAACCGTCGCCGCTCTTGTATTTTTCTGATCAACGAAGAAGAAAAAGAAGAGAAAGGTAAGCTGTAGTGATTTTTTTTCTTCAATCTTTTCTCCATATTTTATTTTTTCTCTTTCCATTCTTCCTACTCCGATATTTCTAAAAAAAAGCTTTTTTTTAAAAAAAAAAACCAAACAACCGAATTATTAAAATTCGGCTAATATCATGACCGAATTATCGGTCAGAAATTCGATCATATCGGCCGAATTTTTTTTTGTACGGCCGATACTATACGTATCGGCCGATATAAATCAGTCATCAAAAAACCGATATAATTCGTCCGATACGCACAGTATCGGCCGAATTTTTGACCCCTGAGTAGCACTTAGGGCCATATGATAGGCTAAATGAACAAACGGGCCTTTATCGGGCCGCAGACAGCCCAATAGATGAATTGGGCCGAGCCGGATCTAACACTAATCGGACCCTAGATTATCGGGCTAGACCGTAGACTGTCCGATTATTCTATCAGGCCAGACCAGACCTGAGTCCTGAGTCCGTAGTCCGTTTATAGATAAAATATTTTGATATCATTTCAATATCATCGAGAGTGTGTCCTCCTCTCGTTTACAACATGTCCTAATATATAAAAAAAAAAAAAATTAAACTAGACTTTGAACGAGACTTCGACTACAACTACAACACCGATTGGCAGTGTCCATGTTGAATTAGGACACTGACTGAAAACAAAATTAAGAAACCTAAATTAACAAGTTTAATAAATTTGCAAAATAAATAAAATAATAGAAGTGGGGTCCCTTTATGCGTGTCCTACATCATTGTCAGTCAATTTATTTCCACCCTTAGCACTATTTATGGGGTGATTGTTATGTATATTCTTTGATACATTCCAGGCACGTTATTTCATAGCATATTTCTTTCCTCAAAATCATCTTTAGAACTTTCTCCTTATTTTGATGCAAATTGGGTTGGTGGCGTGACTGATTGTCACTCCACCACTGATTTTTTTGTCTTCCATTTTTATTATCTCACCTTATGGAATAGCAAAAATGCATGATTTTGCTATGGTCGATAATGCTACCAAAATCATTTGGTTTAGACATCTGTTACAAGACGTGTATCATGATAACTTCCTTCACTCCTATGTTCTGTGATAGAAAAGTGGATACATATTGTTCACAATAGTATATTCCATGACAGCACAAACACACCAAGATTGATTGTCCTTACATTTACCAAGCATTTAATTGCAGGATGCTCTCTCTTTCTTTTATCTTCATAAATTTACAAACTGCATACTTTTTTCACAAAATACTATATTACCACTATCATATTGAGAGTTTAAGGGGGAGGGAGATGTACTGAGATAATGTTCCACTTGAATTGTGGATTTGATAGACTTGTATTTGAGTTCTAAATAAAGAGATGTAGTTGGTTAAACTATATAGCAAACATGGTTTCATGTAAGAGTGTGTATATATAGCATGGTGGAAATAGAGTGTGACAGAGTGCCAAATTGTTACAATGAAAATCCTTGTCCCTTACATCAAGTATCTAAGTAAGGAGAAAATAGGTTCAACTTAGGTGGAACGCATCTGAGAAGCACTTTAAAATTTTAGAAATAGAGAAGTAAAAAATCGTCATAAGTCAAAATCCTATCTATCTGGGATCGGCTTTAATATGTTCTTCTCCATCCATCTATAAATTTCACATAAATAGAATATCAAACAAATAGCTCAAGGGACACAAGATGGTATTGAGGTAAACATGAAAACAGAAAGCCAGTCCTACTCCTGCAAGCACAATGTCAATGGTAGCCACGAATGGTGGAAAGCTCCAGTTTGTCACTAGAATAAACCCTTGGCAAAATGCCAACACAGTGTACACCACTGAGTTGAATAGCATTGTGCTGCCTACAATACCCTTCACAGGCAATCGCGCGTAGAATTCATTTTCATCGAACTGACTAGTACAGATTGCTAGGAACACACCAAGTGACATCAACGCGGAAAATAATGATATTGCGACATACTGTATAAAAGGAATGAAACCCTCCTCGTGCAGGAGGACTGGGAGGCCCGTATTGCTGTCGTTGCCGCCGGGTGTGGTGAAGACTGCAGCGAACATGATAGTGGCTGAAATAGTAGACATGATTATGCATACATTGCACGCTTCCTTGGTCCACTTCTCTCCTTCTGTCAGTAGATCACGGTGGCTTTCTTTAAAAACTTGTCCAGCCTTTTTCTTATTTTTGTTTGTGAGAGAGAGAATATGTTTCGGGCATAACTTCTTTACACGCTGCATGATAAAATTGAAGTGATCATCTTCATAGTTCATCTTATCTGTACTAAGAAAGGGACTTCTTCACAAGAAAGATTTCCCCCATTTTCACGCATTGCCCAAAATCAAACCACATCAAGGATTTGTGTAGAAATGTCATCGAGCAAATCAAAGATTGCTTGTTTCTCAAAGCAGCATTTTGAGTGGGCATTTTTTAATGAGTTCATACACGGTCAGCGGTGACAATTTCTCACTTGACCAGTAAGCTGAAATCAAATAAATTTGGATTCGAGTATTTTCTAAAAAAAATATTAAATTGACTTGATTTGAACCAAAACAGTCCAAACCGGGTTGGGTAGAGAAGTCCCTGATCCAATTCATCTTGACCCTAAAAAAAAATATATTTCCTCAGTGAAATAGTTTTAGCCCATGTAACAAACTCTTAAATTTGAAGATGCTAGGCCTTTGCCTCCATCCGCTCAAATGAGAGAAAAGCCTTCCCGTAGTAATCTGTTGCTCATGTCTTGAAGGAGGTTGTATATATTCAAAGTTTTACTTAATGCCCTTGTACTCGGTGAGAGAAGGTCTTCGAGTTCTTCCTAGTAAAAAAATGAAAGGAAAACCTTCCTTTTTCATTTTATAATTTTTATTCATTTCAATATTTGTTTTATATATATTTGACTTGAGTATAATAAAATTTAACTCAGATTGATTTGAGTCGAACATCAAAAGATTCAGCTTCAAATGAGGGAAAATTTGTTTTTTCACGTAGACAATACGCCCTGACCCCGACGTGACTTAGTTTCCTTTTTAATTTTTTCCTAACGAGTGAACTAGTCTCATCCATAGGCTCCGTCAATTTTCTGAATTCTCCAAGTGGGAGAAAATGGGAAGTATTTTCTTGACTGTAATCCCAATTCCCAAATGGTTGATACCATCGTGTTTTCCCCCTTGGAATTCAGTAGTTTGAACTAGTTCAAACAAAGTTGAAGTTTTTGGAACTAACTCACGTTGGGTCCTTGGTTACAACCTAACCTGATTGGGTCTGTAAGAAAAAAAAGAGTTGAGACACAATTTTATGGTCAATCCCAGCAGGATTTCATTCTAATCCAACCCAAGTAAGTCACTATTATTTGTCCAAAGTGTTTTGTTTCTGAAAATGGACAAGGACATTAGTTTTTAAAATAACAAGAGATACTGGTGTAGTTTTTCACCACTTATATGTTAAAAAGTAGAGAAAAACATAAGTTCAGTGTCCTTTGTTATTAAAAAAAATACTATTGTTCCTATCAATTCCCTTTCTTCTCACTTGTAGTTCCCTAACTATAATATCAGAGTTTTGAGATGAAATATATCAACAATACCTGGAACCATATGGTCTCCCATTGCATTTGATGGGCTGGCCCTTTGGCATGTGGTGGTCTATCTTTTCCCAAATTGGCTGCAAGATGCAATACCGTGTTACCATTTGCATCGACTTCCACTACCATCTTAGCCATTGCCGTCTTCTTTTTCTTAAGTAGCTCCAGTATACAGTCATGCCGATGTTCTACCGCTAAGTGCAGTAAGGTCTTCTCATCTTTGTCAACTGACTCTATGGACTCTGGGAAGGCTTCAACTATCTTCTCCACCAGCTCTAAAATGCCAGATTTCATCGCAAGAATGAGTGGTTTCTCTGTACTATGGCCATCTCTCCTTCCATCATCTTCATAATTCCGTTTAGCCTCTTGTAATATCAAGAGCTCGGCGAGTTGTAGTGCTCTTGTGTGTTTTTCTTTTGCAATATAAACAGTTTTCAGTCCTGGACATGCTGCATTAATATTTTCATTTTTCCCAAACAAAAGAAAAAAGAAAATGTGAGTGCTTGAAGCTCAACATTAGCCAATTTGGTCATGAAAAATGCAGGTTTATATCAATGATCCAAGCCGTTCATTAGGCAGTCAAATGTGAATAGCCTTGGCCTAACAATCAGGACCATGCACTCATCTTTTGTTCGACAATTAGTATCATCATTATTAATACTTCGCATATCTTGTTTATACTTGTATGTTATTTCACTCTTAAATCTATAATATCACTTCTTGCGATGTTTGGACCAATCTTGGCTCATGCTACTTAGGTCCCCTACAAGACCCCCTACACTTGACCAGGTGTAAGTCAAACAATGACGTAACCCTTTTTATTGAACTTGATCCAATTTCCACCCCACCACACTATATGCATTTTTTTCATAAAATTGAGTTGTACTTGTAGGTCTGTGTACATCTCTCTCTTGTGAAAGTCTCTTTGACATCTACAACAGATGCTCGTCATACAATAACTTTGTTCATTGACCACTTTAAGGTCGTTAAAAGGTTGACAAAAACATCAAAATCTTTAAAATTGATGAAACGTGAAAATTAAACAGTTTAAATATATCTCTCTAAAATTGATGAAACATGAAAATTAACCAGTTTAATTATATCTCATCTTAGGTTGGCCCAGCTCAACACTTGTACTCTAAACCTCCCAACTAAATCCCACGAGGCATGTGACAAGTCATTGAAATCTCAATAGAATGTATACACATCCATAAATACTTGATAGCTTCTTAAATAAACAAATAAATACATAAGTATATATTTATATATTTACTCTTAGGATGTATTAGTATGATGATAATACTATTTTTGACATAACCAAGCCATGAGGTTCTAGGGACTCAAAATTGTATTATATGTCATTTGAGCATGAGGTGAGGTTTAGTAAGCTTTCAAAATCGGAAAGAAAAATCTCTTGATGAGCGTTTAGAAGAAATTAGTTTGATTTAACATGTATAACTACCAAATTTAAGTTAAGTAAAATAGGTAGTGGATCTATCACTTATTGATTTTATTTCGTTTAATTAGATAATTAAACATTTTTATATCAAAATTGTTTTTATTAACATATCAATAATTTATAGTTTATTGTGGTGAAGTTAATTATATTCTATAAATTAATATATTATTGAAATTAAAATTGAGTCACAAGTGTTTATGGCTTAAACATTTCAAATTAGGATTTTCATTAAGACGAAAGTGTAAAATCTAAACTATCAGCCACCTTTTTCATTGATAATGATAGTATAGTCATAAGGCATATAAATTTAATGATTATAATTTTAAGAACAACTTTTTATTTGGTGACTCATCAAACATGGACTATTCGACAAGACAAGCCTAGCCTTAGGCCTCTGATGCTGATATTAGACCTGACAAACTTGATGGAACAAAATTGAGGAATTGGCTCTCCAAATCTATGCTCAGATCGATGGAGAAAGAGGGTCGAACCTTGAGTGCCATGTCAACAGCCATGTCACCACCTCCATCCATTGGTCCCACTAAGTACCAACTCATCAATCAAGAACAATATCTATTACCTTTTGAAACCAGAATGGAAAGAAATCAATTTAGCAATTGAAGTCAGTTGTTTGTTACCACAAAATAGAGTATTGTGTTATTTCAAAGTAGCAAGGAACCCAAAGTTAAAGGAAGAAAATCAACTCAAAAGGAGAAGGAACCCAAGAAGAAAAGTCATTGCCATGACCATTTGATCAAGAACTAATGAGGGCATCTTGCCTATCTGACCTATTGGTTTATAGTCGAAACTTTTTTAGTGGACCTTGATATAGCAGAACAGATTGCCATGGCTTACATGGACTATTTTGATCGAGGTTATCCTAATAAATCCCTTAATTTTGTTAAACATGGCCCAGTTAAGCATAATGAGTCAGGCCAACCTGTTACGGCCCAATCCAAGCTTAAACAAGCCAACCAAAATTCCCACATTCTCCAACTTAGTCCAAGCCCAATTCCTTCCTCAATTGCCAAGTGTCAACACCAAGGAGAGTTCTCCAAATAGCAAGTGGAGAATAAGGAAAGTGGAGAAAGGAGGTGGAACTATGTAGGTGGCAAAAACTCCATATGGGATTCTCTCCAAATGGCCACTTGCATTCTTAGGTTGCTTTATTTGTTTGTTTTATTTTTATCTTTTAATCTTAGTCATCCAATAAGCCACATGGCAAGATGTAAGATTGAGATGGAATGGTCTAAATAGGCTACATTCTATTTTGAGTAGGTGTTTATTTTTAGAGTTTCTTAGAGATAAACTTCCCTTCCTTAGTGTGGTCGACCAAGGCAAGGGCAGTTTAGTCTTTTTGTTGGTTTTTCTCTATAAATACCCACATAGTGTAATTCGAAAAACACACCTTGGAATAAAATTGAAGTTTTCTTTTGAGAGAGAATTCTCTTGGACTCTTTGGAGTTGTGTTTTTTTTTTTGAAAGGTTGGACAGGGATCTAATTTTCACCCATTACAAATATGTACGAGTTCTCTTTTAATTCAATTAGTCTCTTCGGTTTTCATAGATTAGATTGTGCCTTGTTTGAATTTACCATTGCTCTCTCTTAATTAAGCTTCTGCAATTCTTAATCATATTCAATTAGAAGAGGCCAAATCTATAGAATTCCATCGACTAATCTAAATTTCGGGGAAACTTGTGGAACTAGTTCGGATATTATTTGAGAAACTCCTTACCAGGGAAGAATCATTTTACGATTCGTAATCGGCTTCATGGGTCTTTCAAAGACCGTACTGATTTGGTCAGGGAGATGCAAAAATAGCACTCTGAAACCACAAGTTTGCTGGCGGGTTCTCACTGAATTCAACCTTAGGCCTGCATCAGTTCTTATCAGTGATTCAGATTGCTTCTAATTGGAATCAAAACAATAATCTTGGGAAATCATCTTCACTTGTAGAATTCTTTTAGTTATCATTCAATCGCACACTTTTGATTCAAGTCCTTGAAGTATTTTTGTTTAAAAAAAGCCTTTGGACCTGAATTTTATTTGGACATTATTGCTATGAGCCGCTGTATTTGAGATCTGAAAAAACATAATAGTCTCTACGATAACATTGTGTTGCAGAATTTTCTGGGAATGATAGGAGATTCCAAAATTTCTCAAATATTTACAGCATATAAATCTTCTTAAAAGGATTCCAGAAATATTTTATATGCCTCAAACCGAGCTTCCTAGCCTGAGATATTGCAATTTTATCGAATTGTTACAAACTTCTTTTCTGAGAGTTAATCTAGGAGTCACCTTTGGATTGCAGACAATATTTGATCGACCAAATCACGTTAAAAAATTCTAACTTTTTTACAGTGGTTAGATCTCTCTGTTAACTTGAGTGTCATATATTATTTTGCATTATTCCGAGATTCCGACATCGAGATGTTTTTTTAGTAGACTAATATCAAAAGTGTAGAACAACTTGCAAAATTATTTTTGATCTATGTTACAATCATTCTTTGGCTTATCAATTCGACTTCAAAACTTCTCAAATTTGGAGGATAGTTAGATCTTCCTCTACTTTTTGGAAATATAACGATCTCTCCACTCCGAGTTCTATATCTCTAGTTACAATTTTTTCATCATTGTGCGCAGAAGAAGGCTGAGCAGAAATAGATATTGCAGTCCATGTAATTTCATTGTGTTGCAATATTTATTTGATATTATTCGGACGCAAAAAAATATGAAACTTTTACAGTTGGTCTATCAATTAGTTATCTTCTAGAGGTTAAAATTTCATGACTTTCAAACTTTTGTAACTTCGGTTGTGGAATTTATCGTGACAGCATCTAGGATTTCTAAACAGCAAACTGCTTGTTGGTCGATTATAGCAACTGGGCAACAGTATATTTTAAATTTTTCACAGCAACTTGATTGTATCTGTGACAGCATAATTTCCATTATTTGCTGGTTATTTTGTGTGATTTTCCTTGAATGTTATCACTGCTATATTTGTTGTTCGCAAGAAACACTTTCCCAATTTCAGGCTCGTTTGCTCTTGCGTAGACTTCTATGAAACATGGTTATAATACCAGGCAAAATATGGGCAAGAATAGTGATATCGCTCCTCATAACAACCCTCTACTTGGTCAGACCAATAACTCACATTAGGGCGACAGACAATTGCAGCTTTGGCTTGACAGATGGCTACCATGTAGGCTACCATGAACCACCAGGTGGCTACCTTGCATGGTTTCATGCAACAACTTGTCCATGATAGGGGCGATCATCCTCCTCCAGACGATCTCACGACTCCATTCGAAGATCACATTCCGAATCTGGTGGCAGTAATGATGAACATCGAAATGAAGATGGCAGACAACACAACCAGCGCACCAGAGATGTCGAATCTTCTCCTATCAAAATGGATATTCCAGAGTTCTTCGGACACTTATGTTGTGAGGTATTTCTTGACTGGTTAGAGACCGTAGAAAATATGTTTGAATGTGGGAATGTATAGAAACACAACGGGTCAAACTCGTTGTAATGAAATTGAGGGGTAGTGCTTTGTCTTGGTACAGAAAAATTAAAATTGAGAGAAAGAACATAGGTAAGGCCATCATCCAAACCTTGGATAAATTGAAGAAACTCATGAGCAGTAACTATCTACCTCCAAACCATGGAAAAACCATATTTTCCATGTAGAAAAAAAAATCAAGCAGGGAAACAAGTTGGTTGTGGAGTATACAGAAGAATTCAACCTTCTAATTACCCGGAATAACATATTAGATTCTGATAAGTTTGTGGTCCAACGGTATATTGAGGTCTCCGTCCTTCCATCTGTGATCCTATGACAGACCTAGAAATTACTCATATGGCTGTTGCTTACCAAAATCTCTCAAGTTTGAACACATTGAAGGTCAAAGAAACTGTAATGCTCCAGTGCAGAGAAGTACTACGAACTCCAAGTCTTCAGTAGGGGGTTCATCATCTAAGCCCGTTCAAAAGTCAATTCCTCAGGTTCCACCTGCGGAACAACCGCAGAAATCACAAATCAAGCGCTTCAAGTGTGACAGGTTAGGACATGTGGCTTCTAAATGTCCAAATCACCATGTGACCCTAGTCCAAGATGAAGATCCAGAGGATGATGTACAGATCGAAGATGTAAATGAAAAAAAGGCTTCCAGTGGAGATGACGTCATTTATGGTGACAATGAAGGAAAGAACTTCATCATCCAGTGGATTCTCATGTCTCCAAAGGAACAATTGGAAGATCATTGGCTACGCACAAATATTTGTAGAACTAAGTGTACTATCATGGGTAAATTGTGTACATTTATTATTGATAGTGGATCTAGTTGTAATGTTGAGCTAAAGAGGTGGTAGAGCGTCTTTAGTACAAACCATGGAGGCACAAAATATCCTACATAATTTCCTGATTCAAATCGAGGAATGACGTCAAGGTCGAAGAACAATGCCTTGTTCCATTTTCTATTAGCAAGTATGTGGAAGACGTATAGTGGGATTTGGTATCCATCGATGCTTGTCATGTGCTATTGGGTCGTCCATGGCAATTTGATTGGAAGATTAAGTTTCATTTCTTCAAAAACTTGTATACCCTCTTGGAAGACAACACCAAGTATAAATTGGGCCCTATGGAGGATCTAAACTCCCTGAAAAGCTGAAGGGTCGAGAAAATCCTTTTAACTTTTCAACAACTATAGAATGACACAAGAGGTGATCAAAGCGAGTTGCATGCCTTGGTAACACACAAGGACACACCTGAGTCACCTATCCCTCCAACGGTGGAACTTTTGTTGACAGAGTTTGTGGACGTATTTTCTCAGGAGCTATCTCCTATGCAAGATATTCAGCATTGTATTGATCTCATTCCAGGTGCGGCCCTACCCAACAGGCCTGCATACTAGATGCCACTAGCAGAGTATGCAAAGTTCAATAACTAGGTACAAGAGATGGTAGACCGAGGCTTCATCAGAGATATCTTAAGTCCATATTCAATACCAGTATTACTGACACCAAAGAAAGATGACATTTGGCAAATAGGTATTGACAGCTGTACCATGAACAAAATCACAGTTCACTACAACTTTCTCATTCCACAGTTGGCTGACATCTTAAATGAATTAGTAGGATCTAAGGTCTTCTCCAAGGTAGACCTTTGCAGTGGGTATGGTCAAATCTGTATTTGGCCAGGTGATGAGTGGAAGATGACTTTCAAGACTATGGAAGGCATGTTTGAGTGGTTAGTCATGCCATTTGGACTATCCAACGCTCCTAGTACCTTCATGCAGGTTATAAACCAGACGCGACGCCCATCTATTGGCAAGTTCATGGTTGTCAACTTTGACAACATACTCATCTACAGCAAAACAAATGCGGAACACTTAGACCACCTCAGAGCAGTATTTGATCTATTACACAGGTAAAAGTTTATGTTAATCCTAAGTAGTATATTTTTCTACTAACAATATCAATTTCTTGGGATACATTGTTTCTGCAGATGGCATCAACGTGGATCCGTTAAAAGTTTAGGCAGTTTGAGATTGGACATTGCAAGAGACCATGATTGAGGCCGTAGCTTCATTGTGGTAGCCTCATTCTATCGATGCTTCATACGGGACTTCAATACCATCATGGCCCCATATAAAAACTACTTCAAACAGAAATGTTCAAGATACTCTAGAAACAGAAAAAAGTTTCGAGTCCATGAAATTGAAGCCCTCCACTACTCTAGTGCTTACACTTCCAGACTTCTCCAAGCAATTCGTGGTCGACTGTGATTCTTCTCATGTAGGCATTGGAGGTATTCTAAATCAAGATCATAGGCAAGTAGTATTATTCAGCAAGAAGCTAGATGGACCTCAAACTCATTACATCACCTACAACCTAGAGTTCATGGCTATTATCGAGTCATTGAAGGTATGGCAACATTATCTTATCACTAAACCCTTTGTTTTCAGAGCACGGCACACCAAATGGGTTTCCTATCTCTAGGAGTTCACTTTTGTGATGCAGCACAAGTCAGGGGGAAGTATAAGGTAGCAAACGCCTTCATCCGTCAAGCTAGAGTGTTGGCAAGCCTAAGAGCCCAAGTTGTGTGTTTTGATTCTTTAGCAAACTTATATGATCAAGATGCAGATCAATAAAATTTGGACTAGTGTGCAGAACGAGCCCAAGAATGGATGTCATAACTCCAATGGTTTCCTATTCAAAGGCTCCAGACTTTGTGTTCCAGTTAATTATCTTCAAGAAAATGGCTCACGAAATTCATGGTGGCGGATTAGCAGGTCACTTTGGTTGTTGCAAGGCATTGGCAGCATTAGAAGAAAATTTACATTGGCCAAAGTTGAAGAAAAAAATGACTCGATGCGTCAAGAGATATCATGTATGCCAGATATCTTAAGGCTCAACCTAGAATTTGAGCTTGTACATGCCTCTTCCAATTCCAGCAAGTTGTGTCAGGATATATCCATGGACTTAGTATTGGGCCTCCCGCAGACCCAAGCAGGCTTTGACTCCTTATTTGTGGTGGTTAATCATTTGTCCAAAATGGCCCATTTCATCCCATGCAGGAAATCCGTAGATGCATCTCATGTTGCTACTTTATTTTTCTGTGAAGTAGTACGCTTGTACAGTGTAACCAAGTCTATTGTTTCGGACCGGGGCACTAAATTTATGAGCCACTGAAAGTCCCTTCCCTTGGTGCTAGAACACGATTGACCCTAGGGGGAGCGGGGGGAGGAATAGGTCAATCCTAGTTTCCATGGAGTTTACAAATTTCTTGATTATTTGAAGTTTAAGAGCAGCGGATATTAATCAAGAGATTTGTTTAGTATGATAAATGTTTTTAAATTACTCAAAATGACCACACTAATTTTATGCCCCTTTGCATATTGCTTGATTATCGATGCTTGTGCACAATGTGTAAAATAAGATAATCAAAATGCAAAATGATGTGTGTTGAGAAGAGTACTTAAGTGCTAAATACAAACACACAATGATCAAACACCATAAGATCAAAATTTATAGTGGTTCGGTTAGCCAACCTACATCCACTGTTAGGACTCGTTCAACCTTGACTTATCCCCAAATCCACTAAGTGGGGACTTTCATCCACCCACCACTACGCCAAAGACGACGCTCTAGATTTTTTTATAGTGGTTCCGGAGCCAAGTTTCCTTAATCCACTTTCACGTGACAAAGGTTTTAAATAAAATTAAAACCAAGAAGCACTTGCCTTTGAAGCACTTTCTCGTTGATGTGTGCTTCTTCAAGATCCACCCAATGTATGTAAACGCTCCGCCTTGTAGCCATCGTAAAGCAATCATAATTCCAGGGTGACTAGGAAACTAGTTCCATCAAATCTTTCTTAGTTTATTATCATTTCCCCTATCTCTTTTACAAACTCAATCCATATGATTGATTGTATTAGATCCCCAAGTGTAGGCACAAGAGAGAGTGTGATTCTTTTGTTGGCCCTTGTTTAAGCTCACTGATAATGATGAGGGTCCAACCGGTTTGTCAAAGGATGCCAATTGGTTGCACAAAGATTGGTTTTTATAGACACGATAACCAATTTCAGCAACGGTCATATACCAATAGGTCGGACGCACTGAGGGGTCAGTGACTTAAAATATTATCACTCAACAACCAGACCGTTGCACATTAAATGCACTCCCAACAGTATAATTCTTTCCCGGTCGACATGTCGATGTCAATGATGGGTAGACAGTCATGGCACCGATAGGTCGGTCCATACGAGAGGCTCGGTCTGGGGCAACACCATGCTGATAGATTTTCAAGACAGAAATTAGTCTTACCCAAACCGACCTGTCGCCCTTTACCGAGGGGTCGATCCTGGTACTCTCGATCGGTTTAGAACTACTGATATGTCTATTTTTTCGAGAGTTCACCTAAGTTCTAAGTTCAAGAACTCATAAGTCTTCATCGAAGAGTTGTTGACTACGATGGGTCGTTTTAACCTTTCGCCAAGGGGTTGGTGCATACGAGACTCAATCAGAGGCACATCCAGAATGACAGTTTTATGATCCAAAACCTTTGTCAATCTGGCCGACTAGTCTTTGACCACGATGGGTCGATCCTGTCTCCGCCGAGGGGTCGGTGAGAACGACTAGTCGAGCTGACAGTGAAATCAAATACATATTTCCAAGTTGGGTTCCAACTCACTTTCAAGCTTTCTCTCTAGGTTTTTAATGATTTTACCATTTGTTCAACTAAGCCTAGGAATGATCCTCTTAAGGTATGGGTACCACCTAAAGGCATCTATGGCTAAATACCTGTTTTATGATTGACAAAATGATGAGCTTTAATCCAGTGGAGCATGATATTCACCTCGAGTCTTCAAGCTTCTAGTAAGTGCTCCTTCCCGAGTCATGGAATTGACAAACTTAGGGACTCGGAAAGCCAGGGCACTAACAACAACTTTTGGTTATGTCTTTGGCGTAGGTTGGGAATGGAGCTCAAGTTTAGCAGAGCATTCCATCCCAGAAAGATGGCCAAACTGAAGTGGTCAATAGGTCTCTTTGTAATCTACTTCGGAATATTGTTGGTAGCAAGCTGAGGCAGTGGGACTCATTCTTACCGCAAATAGAGTTCGCCTACAACAGTTCGTGGAATCAAACAACCAAGCACAACCCATTTGAGGTTGTGTATGGCTTTAATCCATGCTCAGTGTTGGGATTAACACCTTTACCTCTCAAGGGTACTATCAGTTAGTCGGTAGATGATAAAATTGCTGAGGTTTAGAAGATACACAAAGATTATTCGGCCATGATCCATGAAGAAATAACAGGTACCAAGTAAAAACATAGCAGGCGACTTATCAAACTTGATGCAGTTGATTTAGTTTGGGTTCATCTTGGGAAAGAAATTTTCCTATAGGTCAATATAGCAAGTTGAAGTAGTGAAGTATTGGGCCTTGTGAAGTTATTTGTCGCATCAAGGACAATGCTTACAAGGTGAAACTGGCAAATGTTCTAAACATATCCGGCATCTTCAATGTTCATGATCTGAAGCCTTATCATGGTGATGAGCCCTTCCCGACTAACGAACAACACAACTCGAGGACGAGTTCTTCTCTGTTGGGGGGAAATGGCGAGGCCATCCAACCTACATGGCCTATTGGTTCATAGTCAGACTTTTCTTCAGTGGACCTTGATCCAACAGAGCAAATTCCCATAGCTTACATTGACCAATTTTTATCGAGGTGATCCTAATTGAAATCTGTTTAATAAATCCCTTAATTTTGTAAAATGTGGGCACTTAAGAAAAATGAGCCAGGCCAACCTGTTAAGGCCCAGTCCAAGTGTAAATAGACCAACCACAAGCCCATAGTCTCCAAATCCGTCCAAGCCCAATTCTTTCAAGTGTCAACACCAGGGAGAGCTCTCCAAAGAACAAGTGGAGAGTAAAGCAAGTGGAGAGAGGAGGTGGAACTATGTAGGTGGCGAAAATTCCATGTGGGATTCTCTCCACATGGCCAGTTCCATTCTTAGGTTGCTTTATTTGTTTGTTTTTTTAATACCCCAACTCAATTTAGAGGTTAATTTAGATTAATTAGAATTAATTAAGTAATTTTTCGCCGTTATTTGTGATTTTTGTTAATCCAATCGTGAAGATTACGGAATGAGGTTTCCAACAAATCTGAGTTTAATCCGATTCGAGTCTGATAGCTCTTTTAATTAAGTTTTAAAGGTATAATGGTATTTTACGAATATAGTAATATTATTTTAGGCTTAAAACTTGGCTGCTCTGGAAACTTAGTCATTTGACCTTGTTTATTTTTGTAATACCCCAACCCAATTTAGAGGTTAATTTGGATTAATTAGAATTAATTAAGCAATTTTTATCCGTCATTTGTGATTTTGTTAATCCAATCGTGAAGATTACGGAATGAGGTTTCCAACAGATCCGAGTTTAATTCGATTCGAGTCCGATAGCTCTTTTAATTAAGTTTTAAAGGTATATGGGTAATTTACGAATATAATAATATTATTTTAAGCTTAAAACTTGACTGCTCTGGAAACTTAGTTATTTGACCTAGTTTCACAAATTTTAGATTATGCATTATTTTTAAATTTCGGACTTAACGGAATGCCAATCTCAACCCAATTCTACCTATTTATTTCCTGTATTTTCTTATGTGGCAAAACCTCAATTTTATAGGGAAGACAAAGTCCTAAAAATATACAGAGAGAATCAATACTCGATCTGTATTATAACAAACCTTCTTGTACTCTTAAATTTCCAAAAATATCAAGTTTTGATATTTATTTTACACCGAGAAAGTTGGGTCGTCGTTTTAACTAAAAATCTTATTTCATTTGGAAAATGTGGTATCAAAGCATGGTTCAAATCTCGGACTATGCGTATGGGCAGAAGTAGAATTATTGCTTGAATTATGTTCTATCTCCTTAATCTTTTAAGATTGGGTAGATGGAACTCTCAATTAAATTGAGATTAAACCCCACTTATTTGGGTAAGTGATGCGATTTCAGTATTTGGAAATGACTATTTCTTGTGGAATTGGAATCGAAAGTTGTTGAGAGTACTGAGAGGCTCTGAAATGGGTTAGATTTGATAGAGACCGTAGAAGAGATGATTGGTATGAGAATGCGTGTATGTGTACCATTGTGTGACAGTTTTATTTTTACCTTTTAATCTTAGTCAATCAATAAGACACATGGCAAGATGTAAGATTGAGTAGGTGTTTATTTTTAGAGTTTTTTCGAGAGAAACTTCCCTTCCTTGGTGTGGTTGACCAAGGCAAGGGCAATTTAGGTCGTTTGCTATTTTTTCTGTATAAATACCCACATAGTGTAATTTGAAAAATACAACTTGGAATGAAATTGAAGTTTTCTTTTGAGAAAGAATTCTCGTGGACTCTTTGGAGCTGTGGTTTTTTTAAAGGTTGGACAGGGATCCAATTTTCGCCCATTGAAAGTACGTACCAGTTAACCTTTAATTCAATTAGTCTCTTCGGCTTTCATAGATTAGGTTGTGCCTTGTTCAAATTTACTATTTCTCTCTTTTACTTATGCTTCCGCAATTCATAATCATATTCAATTAGAAGAGGCCCAATCTATAGAATTTCATAGACTAATTTAAATTTCTGGGAAACTTGTGCAATTGGTTCGGATATTGTTTGAGCAGTTCCTTACAAAGAAAGAATCCTTTTATGATACATAATCGACTGCATGGGTCTTTCAGAGACCATACTCTGAAACCGCAAGCCCACTCGGGGGTTCTCACTGAATTCGACCTTAGGCCTGCATCAAGAACAAATAGAGAAGAAGGAGGGAGGACCGATCGCGGCTCGATTACCAAGCAGAAAATTCCCCATCACCCAGGAATTGACCGAGCTACCAAGATTGAGCAAAGGATAAAAGAAGTAAAGAAAATAGGAGAAAAGGTAGGGAACAAGCGAAGGGGAAGGAGAGACAGCGAAGAAAGAGAGGGAGAAGAAAGTGGAAAGAAAATCAGTGATGAACAAGAGAATGTGGAAAAAAAAAAAAAGGAAATAGAACCCAAAAAGGGAAGAGAGAGATAGGCTGAAGAACCAGAAATGAAGACCGATAGAAAGGAAGATAGAATCACGATGAAATCAGAGTCGAATATGGTGAACAATTTGGAATTATTTTCTTTTATCGTTATAATTTCCTTTTCTGAGTTGAGAATAAGCCTATAAATGTAGCCATAGGCCAAGCATGGTAGAAGCTTCAGTTCAGTTTATTTGAGCTTTTAGCTTGTTTTATATGACTTAGTTTTTTTTGAGTTCGTTGAATTTAATTTGACTTTGTGTTTTTGAATTGAATTTAATTCAAGTATTTGGTTTTAATTTTTACATTGTAAATTTAACTTAATGTCTTCATTTTTCCCATTCTTAATTCAATTATAATTCCGTAACCAAATTGATTCTTGGAAGGTTCAATGTTTGTCAAATTGAACTAGTGTCGGACTTAATTTCCATGAATGCATATGAATTGTTTTATGACATTTAATTGTAGATCTAAATTAATTTTTTAATTCATTACATTTTGAATAAATTTCCACATTTTTTTTGCTTTCAATTGAACACCTAATTTTTTCGATGAATTTTGACTCAGTTAAAATTATCCTGTTGAAATTAGTTTCATTTTTATTTTCTTGGATGATGGAGAGAATTGAGAGTTGGTTTTCCTAAGGTTTTTGTCATTGAAATCCTTGATTTGGCCTAAAACCCTAGATCTAAAACTTCTTTTAGAATGGCGGCCTAAATAAGTCTTAAAAACCGATGTTGCCCGTCATCAGCTAGTTACCAGAACCGGAACGGAGCTGAACTAAGTACTTGTTCGAGCCATAGTTAATTTTGTATCTCCTCTGTTGTAAATTATGTGACCAAGTCATGAACCTTCCCTTTGGAAGTCTGATGAAGTCGTATCAAGCTCGAACTCTAGAAGCTAAGAAATTGGAAAGCTTCTCTTCACGAAGTTAATTCCAATGTATGCCAACTAACTCAGGTAAAATGGACCCTAGATGACATAGAAAGGCCCTTAAAAGCCACTTTGTACTATGAAGTAGCCACTTGGAGCTTCGGAGCTCCAAACAATAGCCATTGGAACAAAATTCTATAAATATCTAGCTCACTCCAAAGGAAAATGAGGGGGAAATGAGGGAAAGAAGAAGGAAGAAAAATACTAAATTTTGAAAGCCCTTTTCCACACTTAGGAAAACTCATTTTGGCTAATCAAAATCACACCCTCTCGCATTCTAAGCTCTTCATAGGCAAATCACGAGCTTTCAAAGCTCTCTTTGAATGTGAGAAAGGAAATCCACTGATTCTTGGGAAAAGATCAAATCCATAAGAATATCCTTACCTACCCTAGACTCTCCATCTCCTAAAAGAAAAATACTACATTTTGAGAGCCCTTCTCCACATTTAGGAAAACTCATTTTTGGCTCATTAAAATCATTCTCTTTTACATTCTAAGCTCTTCATAGGCATATGTTGAGCTTTCAATGCTCTCTTTGAATGTGATAAGGGAAATCCTCTCATTCTCAGGAAAGGAACAAATCAATAAAAATATCATTACCTAGCCAAGACTCTCCATTTCCTACATTTTGGTTGAGCATTCATTGGAGTATTTCAATCACCAAGAAGTAAAGCTTGGAAACAATCTTTAAGAATGCTACAAAGGTTGTATGTGGATTAAGATTGAGTCTCTGAACTACTCAAAAAATTGGTTGTTGGTGTTGGTGGAATAAGCATGTGGGACTGAACCACCTAATTAAGAGAAAAACTAGGGGTGTTGGTGGAATAGGCCTGTGTGACTACACCAGCTATAAAAAAAAAAAATAGTGTGTAATTGTTTTGGGATGTTTATCCTTTTGAGTGGTAAATTTCGGATAACCTAAGTTTTCATTGATGCGAGAGTGGATGTAAGTTTAAGAGGAACCAAACCACTATGAATCCTCTTGTACATATTCTTTTTATGGTTTGAATGATTTATTGTGTCATGCTTTTATTTGCATGCATATTTGATGGACTGGTTTTTTATAAACCCAGAATTTTTGCATACACTCTTATTCATCCTCCCTTGAAGACTTGGCATTGCTCTAGCTTGCACTTACAATTGATATCAGAGTAGATTACTATCTATTTGACATAATCATCTGAAGTCGATCCATTGCTAGAACAATGTCTAAAGGAAGGAATTTATGTTATGGAGTAAAATTCTTAAAATTAGGTCCTTTTATATTTCTTTTCTATTTTCTTCACTATATGTTGTTTGATGGTATCTTGTGAATGATCTCTCTTAGTGTTCTTTATAGTTTTTTTTTTTTTTGGCAATATGTATCAAATATTTATTTTTCTAGTTAAATCTTTATCAAAATCTATTTGAGATCGCCACTATATCCCTTACACTCCTCTCTTTAGTATTTCTTGAAAAACATGTCAATTTATGACAAACAGGGGGAGTAGTAGTAAAGGGGAGACATGGTGAATTCAAGGATAAGATTTTTTATATTGTTGTTAATGTCAGAAGGGGAGATCACATCCCACCAAAATATGTCAACATTTATTGCATGTGTATTTTTTTTACATGCACGTTCTAAGGGGGAGCTTTCGCGAAATTGACAAATAGGGAGATTTTTAGAGCCACAGTTAAATTTGTATCTCATGTGTTGTCATTTCCATGACCAAGTCCTGAACCTTGCCTCTCGAAGATCAACTAAGTCATATCAAATTCGAAGTTCGGAAGTTGAGATATTGGAAGGTTGATCTTCATGAACTTAACTCCAATGTATGCCAACCAACTCAGGTAAAATGAATCCTAGATTGACCTAGAAATAAAATCCTTAGTTAAAATTGGCATAAATATTGGATTTCTCAAATGGTTGAAAATAGACATAACTTTGAGAGAACACTTGAAGTATCTAATTAATTCCAAATTTGGTGAAAAATTTAGGAGTGGATAGATTATCAAAGAGCATTCTAACGAGCCAAAAACAACCAAATCTGAGTTTTGTAGCTCAAGATATGACTCTTTTAGTGAAAGGGTGTAGGCTGCGTGAAACAAGGTGATCAATGCTTTGATGAAGATCCGATGAATAGTCAACGGACCTCCGAACTAAGATCGGATCATATTTCAATAAAATTACATTTTTCATTCTGAATCTCCTATAACAGAATCTGATGAAGATCTGATGACCATCCTTTGGACCTCCAAGCTAAGATCGGATCGAAATCCAATAAACTTCATTTCTCAGTCAAATTCACTTGTTTCTGATCGGACCTCTAACAAAATCTAATGAAGCTTCGATGAATTGATTGGAGCTCTGATAATATTCATCAGAGATCCGATGACTAGCCATTATGTGCAGTCAAACTAGCCGTTGGGAGGCTCGGAGCGCCGAAGCAAATGACCGTAGCACCGAACAGTAGCCGTTGGAGCAATAATCTATAATTACTTGGCCTGTTCCAAAGGAAAATGAGGAAGAGAAAAAATGAAGAAAAATACTAGATTTTGAGAGCTCTTCTCCACACTTAGGAAAACTCATTGTGCCTCATCAAAATCATTCATTCTCACATTCTAAGCTCTTCATAGGCATATCACGAGCTTCAAAGATCTCTTTGAATGTGAGAAGGGAAATCCATTGATTCTAAGGAAAGATCAAATCCATAGGAATATCCTTACCTACCCTAGACTTTCCATCTCCTAGAAGAAAAATACTAGATTTTGAGAGCCCTTCTCCACACTTAGGAAAACTCATTTTGACTCATCAAAATCATTCACTTGCACATAATAAAATCTTCATATGCATATCTTGAGCTTTCAAAGCTAAATTTGAAAGTGATAAAGGAAATCCTCTCAATCAAAGGAAATGACCAAATCAATAGAAATATCCTCACCTACCTTAGACTCCCCATCTCATACATCTTGGTTCAGCATTCATTTGAGTATTTCAATCACCAAGAAACAAAGCTATGATATGATCTTCAAGAATGCTACAAAGGAACATCAAGGTACAAAGAGGAAAGTGTTCTAGTTTTATTTTCTTTTAAATCATTGTATGTGGATTAGGACTGAGTGTCCAAACCACTCAAAAAATTGGTTGTTGGTGTTGGTGGAATAGCATGTGGGACTAAACCACCTTATCAAAATAATAATAATGGCGTTGTTGGAATATGCCTGTGTGATTGAACCACCTTATAAAAAAAATGTTTGTAATTGTTTTGCGATGTTTATTTGTTTAAGTAGTGAACTTCAGATAACCTGAATTTGGATTGATCCAAGAGTGGATGTAGGTTCAAGAGGAATCGAACCATTATATATCCTCGTGTGCATATTCTTTTTGTGGTTTGAATGATTTATTCTGGTATATTTTTATTTGTATGCAGATCTGATGGATTTGTTTTTTATAGACCTAGAATTTTTGCATACATTCCTATGCATCATCCTCTAGTACTTAGCATTACTCTAGCTTGCACTACATTACCAACTTCATCAGTTAGTAATTAGAGCCTAGATCTTGTACCGACCTGATGGATTGGGAACATTATTTCTTTAAACGTGCATTGATTATCTTGTTTGGAAAGGATTTTGTTTGGATTATCTGCACTCGAGTCTTTCATACAACAATAATGATATAAAGAACAAGATAGAACCAAGAAGGAAAAAGATGAATCGCAGACCTCAAACAATATATTGAGGAATTTGAAGTTAAAATCACAGAATGCGAAAGAAGATGATTGCAGACCTCAAAAGGAAACTTGAAGAGGATTATCTGCACTCGAGTCTTCCATACAACAATAATGATATAAAGAACAAGATAGAACCAAGAAGGAAAAAGATGAATCACAGACCTCAAAAAATATATTGAGGAATTTGAAGTTAAAAAATCACAGAATGCGAAAGAAGATGATTGCAGACCTCAAAATACAACTTGAAGAGGATTCCGCAGAATGAGACAGATTGAGGATGAGATCTAAGAATTCTAGATCCTATTCTTCAAAAGAAATAAGAGGAAGAAGTAGATCGCTCGTGAGTAATACATGGAGTAAGCAACGGTTTGGGTACCTCAACTTCATTCTCATTTTTCTTTGAAAAATGTGTAAAACATGAACCTATTGTTGATTATGAAACTCCTAGATACGATGAATAACTACTCTTCAGCGAGGACATTTTATTTTCTGCAGTAGAGGATGTACATGAGTACTTTGATGCCTATAAATGATGATTATGGAGACACTGAAGAGTTCGTAGAGGTATTTTCATTATTAGAATAGGTGGAGGATGCATCATTATATCGATAATTGGAGATTTTACATAATAAGGAGATGACAGTCAAGGCTGACACTTTGATGGAAAGTGAGCAGACATTTCACTCATTTCAGCCTGAAGACATGTCTTGGCCAAAGAGGAAAGCATGGAAGACATTCGACTTCCAAAAGTTCAACACTTAAAGTCAAATTTCCTTCAAGAGGAGAGAAGTGATAGTAGATAGATTCTAGTCACATCTACGTCCACAACTATAGAAGAGAAAGCGATTGTAAACTAGTAAATATTGGTGGAACCCTAGTTTCCATCAATTCATCATATTGAGGATGCTAGATTTATATGGGAACCCTACATAGATCCCATCTTTATCCCTCTCTCATCGGTTCCTTTCTCTCGCTGTCTTTCTCTCCTTTTTCTCTCTCACTGCCCTTCCTTTCGGACGCCAAATAAACTCGGTCGAACTAGTTTTTCCTGGTTGCCAATCACTGAGTCTTTCATCCTTTCTCTCATCATTCTCTGGTAAGATCAAGACATTGCTCTTTATTTCTTTCTCCTTATTTGCCTAAAGTTGAGTTGTAGTTTATTATAGTTGTAAAATTAAAAATAAAAATAATAAAGTTCATCCCACCACCCAGTCAGTGACCATCGATTAACCTCTCTTTTGTGTCATTTTAATTGAAAATTTCCTATAGATGTGAATCCAATTAAAGAAATTTCTTTTACCTATGTGTTATTGTATTTATTTTACATGAATTAGTCATTTTATCAATTAAAATGATATTTTAGTAAAACTTGAATATAAAAATTTAATTAGTATTCTGCATCTCAAAAAGAAAGAAAAATAGATTTTAGATAATTTTTTATTATATATAATTCAAATTTTAATTAAATATTTATTTATAATAATATCTTAAATACCAAGAAGGCCTATCTAAAATTTTGCCTTAGGCCTCAACTTGTGTCAAGCCAGCCCTGGTTGCCATGACCGTTTGGGCAAGAACGAAGAGCGAAGAAGGAATGAGGACTTGTCGCTGCTCAATTTCCAAACAGAAAATATAGCGTCCCTAGGAAGTGACCGAGCTACCAGGATCAAGCAGAGAGAATAGAAAGAAAGTAAATACAAGAAAATGAAGGGAATATGCAAAAAGGAAGGAGAAGAGAGAAAATAAATAAGGAGAAAGAGCAAAGAAAGAGTGATCCCAGAGAGAAGGAGCGGAAAGAGGAAAGAAATCAGTGATGAATAAGAGAAGTAGGGAAAAAAAAAAGAGACGCCAATAAAGGAAGAGAGAGGAAGGTTGCAAAACCAGAAGTGAAGGCCGAGGGAGAGGAAGATAGAGTCACAACCGAGTCAGACTCAGATATAGTGAACAATTTGGAATTTTTTATTTTATCTTATTTATTTCCTTTTTTGAGTTAAGAACATGCCAAAGTCAGGCATAGGCCAAGCATGGTAGTAACTCCAGTTTAGTTGAATTATCTGAAGTGTTAGGCTTTGTTTGAGTCTCCTTAGTAATGTGAGTCCTACTTTGGTTCTTAATTTTTAATTTGTTTTTTCTTTTTTTTGTTCGAATAGAGTTTAATTTTAAGCATTGGTTTTTTACTTTGCATGGTGAATTTAATTTCATGTCTTACATTCATTTTGAACCTTAGTTAAATTACAATTCCATAACCAAATTGGGTTAAGAAGGTTCAATAATTGATAAATCGAATCAGTGTCGGATTTAAGTTCCATGCATGTAAATGATTATTTGATTTGCATCAAATTGTGGATCTCAATTAATTTCACAAATCATTGCATTCTGAATACAATTCCACGTTCTTTTTACTTTATATTGAAATGAAATGTTTAAGAAAATACCATTTTTATTATATTGGGAATTAACCATTTTTTTCTTGTTATTATTGCTAAAATCCAATACTCTCATCTTCTCTTTGCAGATGATCTGCTCCTCTTTTGCTCTGCAGATATTTCTTCTGCTTAGGCACTAAAGCAACTGCTGGAGAATTTCCATGACTACTCTGGGCTATCCTTCAATCCTTCAAAGAGTCAAATTTTTTTCTGGATCGACTGCAAATCGTGCTGAGATTATGGAATTATTTGGCATGGGTGAAGTGAGGCTTCCAATCTCCTACTTTGGTCTTCCTCTCTTCTGTGGTAGGATCCACAGATCTAATTACGATGGACTCCTATTAAAGATTAGGAAGAAAATCAGTTGTTGGGCTGCCTCTTGTCTGTCCCTTTGCCAGTAGAATTGAACTTCTCAAATTAACCATCAATAGTTGCCACATCTACTGGGCAAATGCCTTTCTTCTTCCAAAGTATTGCCTGGACTCGATCAACAAGCTTATGCAGAATTTCCTCTGGGGCTGTACACATCAGAAGAAAATTCATACAATCACTTGGTCCAAAATCTGCTCTCCCAGAGCAAACAGTGGTCTGGGGCTGAAGTGTGTCTCCTCCATTAATGGGACTTGCTTGATGAAACAATTCTGGAGCATTATTACGGAGGTGGACAATCTGTGGTTGAGATGGGTCAAGCAAAAATACCTGAAAAACAAATCTATTTGGTGTATTAAATTGAAATATGATGCCGCCTTCTCCTACGGCGGCATCAAGTATATGGGTGCTTTGTTGGAGTGTATGGCTACAAATTTGTAAGGCTTTTATATTGTTCAGCTTCAACAGGAAGAGGTTTGTCTGCCCCTGTTGATTTCCATTCAAAAGGTCTTATTGTTCTTGTTGAGGAAGAAGATAGTTGTAAACCACCTCTTGGTTTGTGAAGATATCACAGCAGGACTATAAATTCCATTATTTCCAAATTTTTGCCAGTGCATGTGAAGATTACCAGCTGCAAGAATTCCACGGCTAAGACATTCTCCAACTTATTGTTCAATTTCGGGAATTGTTCAGCTATTTTTGTGGACGTTGTAGGCCACCATCTCTGATGGTTGTTTCTCTTCGCCTTTTTGTTCCCTTCTTTCGGTTGGGGATTTTTTTGTGATCATTTACCTTCTGGGTAGGTAGTATTTGACTGCTTTGCCCCCTTTTTGTGGGCTGTTCTACCTTTGGTTGTTCTTCTGCCTTGCCCGGGCTGTGGGTTTCTTGTATTATTTTGGACTTTTCCCCCCTTTGAATGAATAGCTAACCCATTACATTCAAAAAAAAAAAAATCCAATAGTATCAAAATAATCAGTAAAAACTTGATAATAGCAATATAAACATCATTTTTTTTTAACATTTTTACTTTATAACTATAAGTAATTAAGTTTTTCTTTTTTTTTTGATAACTTAGATTACAATAGTTAGCAAAGAATTTATGTGCCATTGGATGGCATTTTGTGATTGAAGAAATGTTAAATGAAGAATTATGTTTTGTTTTATTAGATAATTAATAAAGTAATTTATTTCTTATAATATATTTGTACTTTAATCATAAATTTATTAATGTTTATTTTTATTTGATTAATATATTTATTACTATACATTATTATTTTTTAATATTATATTTTCACAAGTTTTCCATTAATATTTTGATAAAAACCCCTAAAATTTAAAATATTCCAATATTACTAATTAGTGGATAATACCTCAAAATGATATGTGTAACTATTGTATATATGGCAAGTGCACGCTCAAAGTTGACCCACCTTACAAACGGCTCAACCTTTGCACAATTTTACCACATTTCATGCATTTGAGTTGCTTCCTAATCACACATGACACATGATGACAGTCTCGGAGACCAAATTCTCACCTGATAAAACATGTTTGTTTCCTGCATTGAAGCACAGATTAAAAAAGGGTTAATCTTATAACAGATCAATGCTTATAGGTATTAATCTACACAATAAAATTGTCAGTTTGAGTCGTACTTGTCCATTTGTTTTAGTTAAAAAATTAATATAATAATTTACTGGGAGATTTTTCTGTTTTACTCCTGATTTTATTTTGATGTATTAAAATGAGAAATTTCCCATTTCAGATGCACCAAACTAGTAAAAATGTCGATGTGCAAATTAATTCCTTTGTTAAATTTATGCAATGAGGTTTGATGGAAGATAACTTGGACATAAACTCATTCAAACTTCAATATATATACTTGACCTATTTTTGGGTTGGCAAAGTTGGCTTAATTTGTTACAGTAGTCAAGGCCCCACGGATGGCATACCTGATATCAAATGGTCCTTAAATCTCTTCTTGAAACCAAGAGGGTGTGAGATTTCTCTCTCTCGTGATGTAGGCACGTAAGCAGCCATTGGAATACCTACAGACATTTCCACTATGATCAAATCTAAATTATCATACATTAAGGAATTTCATTCTAATACGGACAAAATTTGTTAGGAGACACGAGATGAAGTGAAATTCCCATTTTACTCCTACCAGTATACTGTTCATCAAGTAACGGTGTACCGATATGCAGAACAAAGTGTTATCGTACACCGATACTTGATGAGCGGTACACTAGGTAAAATGAGAATTTCACTCCATCTTGTGTTTCCTCACAAATTTTTCTAGGATGACTAACCTAAATTAAACCTATAAATATTAATTTTTTTCACAACCATCTGCACTTTATTTTTTGGGCCCATTTAATAATAAATTGGAATTATTATAAATGTTATTTTCTTTGTTATATTTAGATTCATTTTTTATTGATATCTATTTTATGCATCTTCGTTATTAACATGATAGATAGAAGTATTTATCGAGTGACTTGTTTTTCTTACAAAATAAAGAGTTCGAATATTTCAATCAATTTCATTTTTTATATTTTAATATTCACCATGATGATCCAATTATTTTATAGAGGGAGTAGAATTTATGCATGCACAATTTATCAATATCTATTGCCTCAAATTAAAAAATTTAGATAATTCAAAGGCATATTCGTCTCAGTAATTGCCATGTTATAAAATCTAAGAGAATAATTTTGACCTAGTAGACCTTTCTAATAGATAAAAGAAGGGTAATGATTTGGACACTGTCGATGTTGATAAGTGGAACACCGAAAATACTGTTTTCCATGCTATGCCCTTTCACTTTATTTGTCAGTTCGTTTCCTCTCCTTCTCACCTTTGCCAACCATTTCAGGTAGAAAGGACCATAGGTTTAACTAGAAAGACCCTGAACACATTTAAGTAAATTGGTATTTAATTGTTGAATTTTTGGAGCAAAAATCAGGTCTAAATGTTTTTGACCTGAAACAGGGCTTCGATCCACTGACATTCAAGATCAGCGAACCAATTCAGGATCGAATGATACCTCGGTCCACCGAAAAATTATCGGATCAATTTTCTGATTTTGGTATTTACAGTAAAAACATTCTGCTTGAAATTGATCATCTGAAGTTCTTCATCGGGCATCTGATTGTAGTTCGGTCGACCGACTGCATCTCCGGATGAAAAATCAGAGGCTGTCATTGTCAGCCAGTTTTCTAGGTTCTATGGCTATCATCGGCGAACCAATGGAGGTTCAATCCTCCGATTTGTGTCATTGGTGAACTGACAACTAGCCATTTGAGAACTTTGATCCGCTGATGTAATTGATAGGTGAACTGAAGAGTGAACTGAAGAGTAGTCGGTGGTATATATATATATATATATATATATATATATGTATAGCTCATTTTTCATGGCTAATTGATAAAGATTAGTGGAACATTAACTCTAAATCGCTCCTAGACTTTAGTTCTTTCCATAGTAAAACAATTTTGAACCATTAAATAACATTCCTAATCACATTCACAAATGTTTATTGGATAAAGTTGAGCTATCAAAGCCTTTTCTTAAATGTGAAAAGGGGAATCATTTTTTTTTTCCTTTGGAAGAGGACAAATTCCTGAACCTAAAACCTATCTACCCTAGACCTAACCTCTCCTACTATTGGTTGTGCATTCCCCTGAGCAATGCTAACATCGAAGACCAGAGCAAGGAGGCAACTACCAAGAACACAAGCAAGATCAATCCAAGAGCTGCAAAGATGCGAGTGTTCTTTTATTTTTCATTATAAATCGATGTATGCTAGATTAGATTGGGTGATCGAACCCTTGGAAAAAATCAGTATGTATTGTGTTTGGGTGTTAACCCTGTTGAGTAGTAAAATTTTGGATAACCCGAGTTTGGGTTGTTCCGAAAGTGGATGTAGGTTCAAAGTAACCAAACCACTATAATTCTGTGTTCTGTTTTACTTTTGTGGTTTTTTTTTTGAGATATCATTTTGTTATTTGAACATTTGTTTAATTTAATTGTAATAAACGATTAAAAATCTAAAAAAGGGTCCTACTCAGCCCTTTCTACGACCGTGGTTCTTCTAGCTTTGACTTGGAATTTTCAACATTTCTAAATGATGTGAACATCCCCTCTAACTCAGACCCAAGGGAGGATGACCCAACCCAATTCGACTAGATCGATGAAATTGTGCTCGAAGTCTATTTTCTGGATCGACGGAGGCAAGAGAGGTCCCACCGAGGATGCAATGGCCCAACACTAAAATAATTTAAAAAAAATAAATATTATTAAAATATTAAATCCGTGTTTGCACGAAATTAGGTTTATTTCACCTCCTTCCTCTTCCGAATAGCCACCCTTCTTCCTTAACAGTAAACCCTTGCCTCTTCTACCATCCCTCTATTGATTTTCACCCACTAAAGGCTTTGGATTCAGATTTCGTACGCTTTGAAACACCCCTTTGCACGGTTCCTTCTCCTCCAAAGGTAAGATCTATAATCCTTCTATTTTACTTTCTTCTTATTTGGTGAGATCTTAATGGGATGTGTTGAGAATGGAGTATGTGATGGCTTTTAGGCCTTATTGGAGAAGAATCCATAGAAGTAATTGGGGATTTTTGTTATAGAACCTTGTTTGGGTATAGATCTGAATTGAAATTGAGTTTTGAACACATGGGAAGGGAAGTAAATTGGGTAAAGGTTGTATGCATGATTTTGGAGATGATTCATGGGAGGAGATTTTGGGATTTCCTTAAAATTGAAGGGATTAATCTAAATTAAGGGTGAATCATGGGTCTAAATTGGAGACACTGGTGTTTAATGTGTTTTGGACCAAATCTATGAACAAATTAGTGATAATTTGTATTTATGATTGTAATTAGAGTCATCTAACTCCGAACCTGACGTTGTTCGATCCGAAGACCAACCCGGATTAGAGTAAATATCAAGGTGAGGATTGCTACACACATATTGTATGAATGCATGTATGTTATTTCATTTATTTAGGGAATGCATTGTGTTATTGAGGTGTTTAATGCATGATAAATAGGATGGATGTATCCTATATTATGCATGAGATGTTATTAATTCCCTATTATGTGATTTGTAGCATGTCAATTATCTTGTTATGATGATATAAAATTTGTGATAATTATTGGAGACCCTTTTAAAGGCTGAGATGATTTATTGATGAAATTAATTAGATTTATGTTGTGAAAAGAAAGTAATTGGACGTAGGATGTTAAACCACCATGAAACGGATTGAATAAATTGCAAGGACTACGAATATGTGTAAATAAACCCAACGTGTGTATCACAGAGGTTGGTGTGTAGTCCATATCCCTAAAATAACCCAATATGATAATTATGTTGAATGTATGAAATGTAATGGAATGTGCTATGCTGCTATCATTTTGAAATTATGGTCATTATGTGACTATGACATATATGTTGTATGTGTAATTGTGAATATGATCACTTTTGTATTACTCACTGATCTGTACCTAGGAGGTTATCTAGGATGTGAGTATGGGACATTATGTTAACAGACATGATGATATTGAGAATTAGTAGATTGTGATGAGTCCAAAAGAGTTTATAGGACATGATGATGTACCTTTCTCTTTCGTGGGCCCCACTAGTATGAGTCTACATTCCTAGAGGAGGTTGGTGTGAGAGGATAATGGTTTTGTTTAAGGAACCCTATTAGAACGGTAGCGTCGGCTATGGGACTTGGTCTGTAGAGTTGCCGTTCAGGAGTATAATGCTTCGCGCTATAGGTCACTCTCAGGGCTATTTGTGGTGTCATTGAGGAGTATAACCCTTCATATGCTTCACTTTGTATGTCGCTCTCATGACAATTTTGTACACTTGGTGTACAGTACGCGCAGGGTCAAAGACTCGTGAGCCTATGGGGGCAGTATTAACTTAGTAAAACGCATTGCGTAGGGTTAGATACTCATGAGCCTATGCGGGCGGTACTGACTTAGTAGACGGATTGCGTAGGGTTAGATATTTGTGAGCCCTACTTGGGCGATACTAACTTGGTAAGTCGTACAGGTCACTTTAGAGTTGACTTAATCACTAGAGTGGTGAAGAGATGCTGAAATAGATTATCTATGTTGTATGGAGATCTCCCACTTGTAAGTTGTGGCCTATGTTCCTCAAGAGATCATGATGTTTGACAACCCGTTCCATAGAGGTGTCCTTGGGTGGACATTGTGTTCATGTTGATGAGATGGTGCCCTTGGGTGGATATTGTGTTCATGTGATAAGATTGGTGTCCTTGGGTGGACATTGTATTTATATTTATGAGATTGATAGCATAACCTTATATATTCCATTTCATACATTATTATTATGTGGGTGAGGTGAGTATGTGGCATGCATATTTCCTCACTGAGTATTGTTGTACTCACGTCCTTCCAATTCAAGGAAATATTGCACCGGCTGGGTCCGAAGGGCCCCAAGGAAGAGCTTAATTTATCTTGCTGCTTTATTTGCCCTACATATTGAATTAATTGATTATTTAATTGATTTAAGTTGGTGATGTTGTTTATACCATTTTATTTATTGTAGATTTGGTTGTAATAAATTCTACAATGTTGATAACATTATGGTAGAGAATTTATATCCCCTTTGAGATATTAATGGTATTTGAGTTCATTTATGATCTCGGTGATTGAGTTGTGAGTACACGTGTGTTTCCCGCGTGTGATATTCTAAAACGTAAAAATTATTTCGCGTCACATGTCTATGTTTAGGTCAGGGCGTGACAGTGAACGACCATATCGTCAGAAGATTGATCTCGCAGAATTAGGGAAGTTCGGTTCAACCGACAAGTCATATCGGTCGACCAATGGTCATCACTTCGACCGAAGGAAGGAATCAATGTGAGTAACAGATAGCACAATTGATTGTTTGGAAAGTTTTCTCTAAAGGTTCGACCGAAGGTTGTGATAGGTTTGATTGAAGGGATCGGTGCGACCAATGGAGGTCATCGGTCCTAACAACGAAGATCAGTGCGATCGATAGTATTGATCGATCAAACCGATCGTTCACGAGGAAAAGCAAGCAGATCTGCAGATGAACTTAGGAAGCGGTTTTTTTTTTCTTTTGGGAAATCTTTTCTTCTTACAGTTTCGAAATTAACCTACTTTCCATGTTTTCTCAAGAATAAGGCCTATAAATACAGTGCTAGGCCCCCATTTGTAACTCACCATAATTTGAGATGAATAAAATTGAAGCTTGAAGTTTTCTTTGAAGTTTTCCCTAGGCTACATGTGAGTTCTTTGCTTGGTTCTTGTTTTTAATTTGATATTGTGTTTCAATTAAATTTAATTATTTGGAATTATTTTTTGAATGGTGAATTTAATTCATGTCTTCCATTTTTTTCCACGAGTAATTAAATTTTAATTTCACATTCAAATTAAGTCTTAAAAGGTTTAGTGCTTCAAATTGAAGTAGTGCTGGATTTAAATTATCCTATACTTTCGATTCGATTCAATAATCTAGAAGAACAATTCTATGTTCAATTTGAACTCAATTGAACACCAAATTTCTTTGGTGATGTTGATCTGCCAACAATCCCAACGAAATCATTGCCATCTTTCGTTTCCTTGAGTGAGAGAGAATGCCCCTCAAGATTTCGTCATCGAAATCCTAGATTTGGATCCCAAATCTAGATCTAAAATTTATTTATTTTCAAATAAAAAAAGAACAGAAGAATATACAAACAACAGATAAATAACTGCATCAGTTGGTAATAGGAGCTTTGATCCTATACCAACCCGGTGGTTATGGACACCCACGTTTCGAGATTGAGCACTATACTTCTTGAGACCGGTCTCTTTAGATATTTCAACATGCTGAGAGGAAGACCAAAGAGAATTCTAATAGTCATGGGAAGAAACACCAAAGACCTGACATATTGTAGAACTGACTCAAAGATTGGAAGAATAGAAAATTTAAGACTACATGAAAGATTGGATAGGCAGATCAACAGATCTAGCAGAAGAGATGAATCTGACCTAGAAACAGCAGATTTGAATCCTCTTCACCGGAGGAAGAGATGAAGAATCCGTTCCCTAGAATTCCTAGACAGCGAAAAGAAATGGCAGAAAAGCGACATCACCAGGAGGATGGGACACATCTTTTGGTGTTTAACTTGAAATTTCTGAATTTAATGGAGGTATGTATGGTGAAATTTTGTTGACTGGTTGGAAAACGTAGAAAATATATTTGAATTCAAGGATATGTTGGATCCAAAGAAGGTGCAGCTGGTAGCAGCACTACTCAAAGGCAGAACCCTATCATGGTACCTAGGATGATGCTTGCGGGAAAACTTTCCTTAAGTTGCGGAGGGGGTGGACAATGTCTCCAACATTAGTTGTCCCAGGGAGAGAGGTTGTAGTTGATCAATCTGTGCGAGCTTCTAGAGGAGGTTTGAACTTTATGCTAGTGCGGGGGGAGCAAGTAGTGGTCTATTGCTCGAGATAGTTTGAGGTTAGAGCAGCCGTTGTGTGTGACATTGTAGTTCAGCCACGGTCATAGGCGAGTTCGGGAATTCAGTTTCAAATGGAGAGACATTCAGACTATGAGATTTCTATGGTTAGTGGCAGTGGGCCAGACAGCTGAACAGTAAGATCAGATGGCGGTCTTGAGTTCCAAGACATGTTTGTCCTTCAGTTGGAGCAGTGTCGTGGGGAGGTACTCCCACACTTTCACCATTTTTAGATTTGGAGTCTGGGTGGCAATGGATAATACTGAGATTTTAACAAAAAAGTTTGTCCGTAAGAGAATGAATATTATTATAATCAAAGTTGAGTATGAACCACTTTTTGAAGACAATTAGAGATGAAAATTGGTCAAATTGATAAAATCTTAAGTTTAAAAAAGAAAGTTTTGATAATCACTTTATAGTTATATCACCTTTTAGATATTTGAGAACAAAATTGTTTAAAATGGATGAATTTTCAATTTAGAAGAAATTGAAACCAATAATCACAT